>JABUQX010066522.1:0-36309 GCA_015478945.1 Trachelipus rathkii | reverse complement strand
AATCCAGTTTCCAAATAAGAGTATTACTATTTGTTGCACTACGCATCCTGATCAACGTCTTCAAGGAGTGTTGTTGCTAACTGCGATGAAGTTCTAGGATGGTAATGGATTTGATTATTTTTTTCCCTTATAGAGTATATCATTTAAAAATTGTAAAGTAATATACTTGTGCTTAATTAACATTTATTAGACATAAGACTTTCTTGAAAATACTATAACCTGAACTGTTTGTATCTATATATAACAGTTTATTAATAACATGAATATTAATCGCTTTCTACTATAATATAGTCAATGAGTGATTAAATCCAAACTTTCGACAATTCAGATTACGAGATGAATGTTACATGCTTCCTGAAACGCCAAGTATGCATGAGAATTGATCCAATGATTGTTCTTCAAATCTGGCAAGCCTTGTCCAATGCATCCGTTAGATTTAAAGGTAGTGTATGGACGTATTATCGTCATGTCATCGGCCAAAATCGAGCATATTTTTTTCAATCTCATATCATGTCATCGCAATTTTTTGCCCCCGATAATTGAACAAAATAATAAAGTATTTTGATAATATTAAAATAAAAACTATATTATATTAGTTCATAGCTATAACTACATATACATATAATAGTACTAATTAATATATATATCATAATAATATAAGTAATACATACTATATGTTATATCCGTATAAGTAAAATATAATAAGTCAAATATATGACAGTAAGTTATTATTAGATACTATTATATCATATCTAGATATATATATATATATTATATATATTATATATATATTTATTATATATCGATATATCGAATAAATATATTCTAATTTATACATATATATATATATATATTATATATATATAATCATATATATTATAATCATATATATATATACTATTAGCTTATATATATATATACTATATTATATATCATTGTATTATACCTATATATAATAATAATAAATAACATTAAAATTTTAATTTATTAAATATTATATAATATATATATATATAGTCTATATATCGTATACCTTTATATTATGAAGTAGAACCTGTCCTGTGACCTAAATGTTCGCCTATTCAGTTCTGCGTTTCATATCCACACTCATCTCCCAAAAACAACATCTAGAACATCTCGTTTATCCACAAATTAATTAACACATCCAACTTATCATCAACCCCTCTTCTATACAACATCCTTACATATCCCTTAGTTCATGATTGGGGAAAAAATTGCCGCATCACTTATGTCTGTACGTGTCGTGGTAGCAATCTAAGGAATTAGTGATATATTAGATGGTTGGCGCTGCCACAACTCTTCTTTTGCCAGAAGCGAAATGCAGCTCAGAAGAATGTCACATCCACGTGACCATGTGCAACTTTTGTGGAAAATGTCAAATGGAATGATAGTATACATGAATTCAGAGATAAATGTGAGGATGATAGAGAGAGAGGTAGTAGATAGAAAGGGGCAAAATTTGATTTGCTAGCTCTAAAACCAAAGATGCGAAGAACGGTGAAAATGATTGGGTTGGTGTGAAATGTTTTGTTGGCATGATATGAAGAGGATAGAAGATTTAGCAATCTGCATGAGTACTTGTACGGGTAGGAGCGATTATAGATTTGTTCGTGTGTGAAGCTAAATTCTAAACATTAAATTTAAGTTTGGAATACGTAAAAAGTATGGTTTGACGAATAGTCCATCTGATGTAATGTGAGAGTGCACGTTTTCTTTAACCTTATCAGATTATTCTTGACGGAGCACTAGGGATTCCCCTCTTCATTATGTTGTCACATATCTGCCCACCTAAGTATTTTTTTTTACGTTGTCACCACCACTCACAGTCAGTAGCCTTATTCAGGCGTGCTCAACAAGTCACCCTCTCCTAGCCAAATTACGCGATCGGATAGACAGACGCTGGCTTAAGTGAGCGAGATTCATACCAGCAGGCATACAGAAGTGGTAAGACGAATTCCTACAGAACTAGTGGCGGGGAAAAGAGAAGGCACCACGCGAACTTAGCCTGGACGTTTACAAATATCAACACACAATACGCACCTCCTTGTAATGACGAGGCCTCGTAAGCGTTTGTTAAGAGTTCCAGACAGTTTTTTTATTTAAGGCAAGGATGATATATTGTCATACAGAAGACGAGAACACGTCGGAAAGAGATAGAAATTAGGAATGCTTTTAGAGAAGAGATTTGCAGAAGTGTTTGTTCCAATTTAATTATACAATGTTGGGAACCCCTCCGGAAAGTTCAATCCAGAATCAGTGGAGAAACGAATAGACAATAAGGACGAGAGGCAATTGATTTAGGAGTAAAAAGAGTGAAGCAGAATGTGATATGAGTTCAGACTCATAAGGTTCGAGCATCGGCATATGAGTTGATAGATTAAAGGTGCAGTGGAGAGCCATTAATAGGAAAACTAGGAATTAATAGAGAGACAGAACCTGTAAGAAGACATCCCAACTAATTACAGAAAAGAGTACAATCGCACCATCAACAGGACCGACCATGAGCGATTTGAAAGAAAGCTAACATAAGTTAAGCAAGAGAAAGAGGAAACCCAAAGGAGAAGCTTGGAGATCATGACGCGTGCCCCATAACGAGTTAGTATCTTTTTTAAAAATTCTTCTGGCACTATGGTCAAGACGCACCACGCAAGTTCCCCGTAGTTTCCTAAGAAGCTGAAAACCATAAATCTCGTAATAGGAAACATGCTATAATCCCAGAAACCCTCGGCGTGAAAAGGCATCGTAATGGGCTAATCAGAAAGACAAGAAAAGGAATCGAGTTCAGATATCTAGTAAGTGAGATATTGAAAGGGTGAAAAGATCTTATATAGAATACAAGTCAGACTATCTTAGCGCGAAATAGTGAGTATCAGTACGGCTTCCCTTTATTCGTAATTGGTTGGTACATGGTGCGAGCTTCCACCACGAGGAAATTGTATTGAGACATAGAGCTATAGTTGAACGAGGGGCGGGGATACCTCTGAAAGCACACTCCCTCAAAACTTGGGGAGGAATGACCATCTGGCCACCCGTTTCCTACCTCATAGATTTCGGCCTATGCCCAAATAATCACAGCAAAGCAAGGCACCTGAGAGGAGAAGGGAGGAGGAATAAAAATGCCAATAATGGATCTAGGGATTGAGTTAGGGAACAATAGCGAGGCGGACACGGAATGCTATACGTTGTGAGAATTAACAACAAACATCAGAGGCAAAGGACGATAACAGAATTTCTAGAGAGTGTTTTTGGCAGGAGGCCAGAAATACTCGTCAGTAGGAGAACCAAGTCAGCTACTGCACTTTTCGTTTGATGAAAGCCCTTTTGCTCGTCGAAAGAGTCTGCAAACGATTTCTACCTGACAATGAAATTGGCCGGAATTGATTAGAAACGAGACATTCTTTTCCGACCCCGTTATCGCACTGTCTCTAGCCGATAGAAGAACAAGCTACTATCAACCATGTTTAATGAGAGAGAAAGACCTAGGGAAGAGAATGTGATAACATCTCCATCCCTATCTTGAAGCATTATATAGTTTATAATCATCATTATCTGGATCAGAAACATAGTTTTTAATATTCAGAGATTTTTACACTATAAAAATCTTGTTATAAATTTTATATGTATACATATAAAGAAGCACCACGACCTAAAAATCGTTACGCACCACAAAGTCTCCTCATTCCATTAATAAAAATACTTTTTCCATATTTCTTTAATAGTTTTATCTAATATCTTATATTATTATTATTTTATTATATTATTTATTAGTATTTTATTATTATGATTATTATTATTTATTATTCATTATTATATTATTATATTCATTATTAGCTTTACAATTATATATTATATATCTATTATTAATTATTATGTTATTATTATTTTATTATTATTATTATTCTTATTATTTTATTATATTATTATTATTATTTTAGTTATTAGAAAATTGAGACTTAAGGATCAAAAATTTTGATCGCTTAAATTCGGAGGGTTGAACCCTGATCCCCCTGTCTACAGCCTGTTTATATTATATATATATATAGCTAAGAATTATATATATAATTATATTATTATATAATTATTGACGTATAATATAATAGTATAATATATAATTAATAATTATAATATACTATTATATAATACATATTATATTATATATATATATTATATTAGTAATATTATATATATATACTATTATATATATTATTAATATATATAATATATATATAATATATATATATATATTATATTATATATATATTAATAACATATATATATTTATATATATATATATTATTATTATATAAATATAATATTATAATAATATATATAATATATATATAGATATATATATATATAATATTTATTATATATAGTATATAGTATATATTATATATATATATATATATATAATATAATAAATATATTATATATATAGTTATATAGATACAGTATATATACATATATATATATATATAGATATATATAAATATATATATATATATACTATATTATATATATATATATATATACTATATAATATAATATATATATAACAGTATATAATATAATATATATATATAGTATATATATATTAATTATAAAATATTATATATATATATATATAGTATATAGTATTTATAATATACTATATTATATATATATATATTATATACTATATTAATTATATATAGAGGAGAAGAGAAGAAAGAGATGAGAGAGAGATGAGAGATAAATTTTTACAATATATTTTTTCAAAAATCTTCAGCGTCATAGTCATCGATCGTATCGTCAAATTACAATAAATCTCATCTATCGTCTTGGCAAAAATTTTCATATCGTCCATCACTATTAAAGCTATGAAACCTGTTAGGCTTAGTTGGGATAATGAATCACATTTTTAAAAAAAATTGACTTTAGCTTAACTGAAAAGATCAGTAGTTAGATAGCATGAGTAAGAAATAATAAAGATACTCTTGTTGATGGGTAAAAAAATTTCTCTGCAATTATAGGTGACGGAAACATGTGACAAAGGCACCTGTGTACAAAGCAAAATGAAATATAATTGGGAGAAAATGTTGAGAAAAGAAAGACACAAAAGTACCCATTTGACTTTACAATCGAAAGAAGGCATCTGAAGACGGAACTTATCATTACTAATAGAGTCATTCAAGAAATAAGAATGCGACAGGCTGTCTGGGGGGGGCCTAAGTTTCTAGTGTATGAGAGTTAATAGATAATACGTTAAAAGCTGTTTCTCCTTGACAACACTAACATAATACTGGCTCTAAAGGATTTTTCGTGCCATCCCTGGAAAAAAATAAACGAAAACATGACTTTTATTGATTTAATGTGCCTCAGAACACACTACCTTTTAGAAGCTTGTTTAAACATCTGATGGTTGTACCAAGCCCTTACTGCCTTCAGTAGTCCTATAGGTTAACTCTTGTGCCACATAAACTACCATAATAACAGCCGTAAGTAGAATTACAAGTTAGCGCATCTAGATGAGAATAATTTTTCATCAAGAATACTGAAAATATCTGGTTGCGATCAGCGTATTATTCAGAGTAGTATTTTCTTAATTTATAAGGCAAGATAATTTAGATGCTTCCTAGAAAATTGAAACCCTTAATTATCATGCAGATGGTTTGGCAATTAGACTAATGTATCATATGGACAACAGGTGCTCCTACAGAAACTGACGTAAAACACTCTATCCAATGATTAAATACTTTGTGAAGTGTAATAGCAATTATTGTTTCAAAAAAAAAACAACAATTTCATAATCAGCAGCTATAAGATTTCATCCGATCCAGAGGATTCAAATCACAGTTTGAAGAAGTAATACTTGGTAAATAGGTGCACTCGACAGAGCCAATAATATCAATTAAATCTGCAACATCGATGCAACCTTATACAATTATCTGCCCTTTTAACTTTTATTAGTCAGCTACCTTACTAAACCTTATTTTGATGTATTTCTGGAACTTTCAGCCTTTTTTGATAAATTTCTGACACTTTTTCGCCTTTTTGATATATTTCTAGTACATGATCCTGCACACACATATATTTTTAGCTTACTTTTAAAGCATTTTTAGCGACTCGCTGTCAATCCAACTGGTCATCTAGCAACGGATGCATAGGCAACCCGTAGGTTCATAATAATCCCCAGCAACGAATCCATAGCAACCATTACGCTTAAATACGTTACCCTCACAACGCAAGCCTAGATTGTAACTTTCAACACCCAGCTAGTTCGTGAGCCATTTTTATCAACATTGATTTTTTTCGCGCATTGGTCATTCCCGAGACCCGTCAGCCGCCGCACCCGCGTCCCGGTATATAGATTTATATATATATATAGTATATATATATATATATATTATATATATATTATTATATAATATATATATAGTTATTATATATATATTAATATATATATAATATATATATAATATAATTATATATATATTGACCCGCAACCACATCCATGAATCAAAACAGATTGAATCTTCCACACCACGTCGAATACTCATTCAAACTCGACCCATATAGACTCGATACACGGCCAGTCGGAAGTGAATTCGATCACTGCTATCTTATCTTTCTAGTGGGTCTTACAATTGACCCCTAAGGTGCAAGAATTATTTTCAAATTCTAATTTTGAAGGCACTTACCTGTATTTTGCCTTTTTTCCCTCTCTTATCTACATCTAATGATACGGGAAGAAGAATTAAAAGTATGAAGAATGAAGGAGAAGAATAATAATATATATAATATATTTATATAATATATAGTATATAATATATATATATATATATAGATATTATTATATATATATATATATAGTATATATATAGTATATAATAGTTATATACTATATATATATAATAATATATTTATATTATATAATATATATATATATATATATATATTTTTTATATATCTATATATAATCATTGTAGCCGAATATTACGGTGCTGTTGTGATAATGTGCGAATCTGAGAGGATATCTCTAAAGGGCATAGTAAAAGGATGAAATAGTAAAACTGGAGAGGTACACTAACTCGTAATAAAAACGTTATGAGGTAGTGTTCATTGGTTCGATAACTTAGGAGTACTTCCTTAGATTGTAGGTAAAAATGGAAACTGTTGCTAGAGTGTGACATAACTTCGTTGTGAAAACCGAAGTTATGTGAGTAAGGTACAAACTGGTGCAATATCAGATGAGCACTTCTTAGAGTGCATAAAGAGAGAATTGATACTATAGTATTGACATAAAACTGTAGCGAGAATATGTGTTGTGATGCAGTAAAACTGGTGCTATCTGACATCGTCGCTTCCTCGATGCAGGTAAAGAGAGAACTGAATTTGAGGTCATATATACACCCTAATTATGAGGTGATGTGGTTCACTTGTTGAATACTGAGATTACTTTTAGGGTGCAGTAAGACGATTTGGATATCACTTAATGTGGTGGAACAAAATCTCTTAACGAGTTAATGAGCTGAGTGATATCACTGTTGCGTACACTGAGTACTCTTTGGCAGTTAAAGAGATGTAAACTTGTATACTCAGTGTCGACAATAACTTTGTGTAACACGAATTTATTGATGTATTGTATCACGATGCGATACTTGGGATACTCCGTACTTCCTAGTAGTACAGGAAAGAACGAACCCTGTTTATATAGATTACATTCTTCGTAGTATCAAGACGTTGCTATGAGTGTACAGATGGTTCGATACTAAAGTACTCTTAGGAGGAGTCAGTAGGGACGAATCGTGTAGTTATACTTAGATTGACTTAATACCCATCATTGTTTATATGTTACATGAATAATTCTTCTAAGTACTTAAATTTCTATCTTCAATCTCATTTTTTTTATCACGTCAACAATATATTTTGTTAATGAAACATGGTAATTTTCCTGAATTTTTATCTTTAGCTCACATTAGGTTATGTAATTTTTTAATTTTAATGGTAATTAATAAAAAATGTCTTATTATTTTTAATTTTAATTGTATTTTTTAATAGTTTTTTCAGAGCAAGTTCTTATTATTATTCATATTATTACTATTATTATTTTATTATTTATATATATTATTATTATTTACTTATATATTATTGATTTATATTAGATTTTTATAATTATTAATATATTATTTTGTACATATTTATTCTATTTTATTATATAATTCATTATTATTATTAGTTTTATTCATTAAATTTTGTGTCAAAATTAAAACTTAAGTTTTATTTATTTTAAGCTATTCAAACTTTATTCTATTTTTTCAGTGCGGATTAATTAGAATTTTATCAAAACTTTTTTTTTTTTTTATATTGTTAAATTATTTTGTTACTAAAAATGATTTTCGAACCCCCAAACCGTAAGCATCATAGCCAAGCCCTTATCACACCACATTCCTCCACGTTATGTATTAGTTGTCTTCTACGCTTTAGCTATAAAACATGTTTATACAACCCCTAGACAACAATAAGGCAGGTAAACAGTCTAGCGAGCACCTTAGATTCCTCTAGGGACCCCACTCACTCTGTTGATGTTATTATGGTTTACTCTTCAACGATAATTCTTACAGCAACCTTGTAAAAACTAAACTTAATGTATAATATATATAGATTTATATACTACTATATATTTTTATATAAATATACTTACTAAATATTTATATTATTTATAAAACGACTATTAATAGTATTCTATACATATATAACATATATATATAAAGTATGATCAGGGGAGGCTATGCGCTTATACGAAGGAATTCATTAGAAAATTGCATAAACATTTCATTATTATTACTACATAATATCATCTACCTTATTTTCCCCAAGAGGTACGGAAGAGTCAGATCTTAATACTGAATATAAATTTTGGTCACCGAGCAGTAGCATAGTGTTCATATTAGTGTATTAGAAGTATTAGTAGTATTAGTATACTGTAAGTATGAGTAGTGTGAGATAATAGTAGTATTAGTACGAGTCTCTGGAGATATGCTGTACATTAGACTCACTTCTAATTTGTTGCTTATCCATAAGACCTACAATTATTTATATCCTTATTAAATTATTATTTTAAGACATGTTTCACACACCAGACCTTTAGAAACTAATCATATCCAACACCAAACTCTTCCTGTTTCTTATATCCCGTCCATAATAAATGATACTGCCCACGAAATAAGATTTACACTATAAGACCTAATGATTTTATTTTAAAACTTCATTTCATTTAGTCTAGTCTCCAGCTATTTTAATTTATTTATCTTAGTAATTATGTTATCATATTGAATTATTATTATTCTATTATATATGCAGAATACATAGTTTCGTATATTATTAATATTATAAGATTTTTGTAGTATATATTAGTATATATATTTATATTATTATGATTATTATATTATTATATTATATTATTATTATTATTGTTTTCTTCATTATTATCTATTAGATTATTATCTAATATTTTATATTATTATTAGACATTATTCTGATTATGATATATTATAATCTATATTATTATATATATTATTATTATTTATTAAATTATTATTTATCATTATTATCATTATTATATTATTATCATTATTATATCATTTTTTTACATTTTTTTGTTTTATTTTCAAACTTATTATTTTTTAAGAATATTTATTTTTAAAATAAATAATTTCAACACTTTATTTTTTTTATTTTATTTGAATAAATATTTTGTATTACTAAAATATCTTTTATAGACCCTAAACCGTAAGCGAAGTGCATTTTCCTCCCCTCTCCTCTATCCTGTTCTGTTATTGTTTTACTGCGTTTAGTGTCTATAAAAAATGTTCAACAGACCCCTTAGACAGTTCACAGCAGTTAAGGCACCAAAATTGCGAGCAGAGCATAGGGTCCTATGGGAGCGCTGACCCCCACATATGTTATGTTTATATGTTTTTTGTTTCCATAGTAATAAAAAATAATGATTTGTTAAAAATTAACTTTATATATATTAATATATACTATATATACTTACTATAATACATATAATATATGTATATATATATAATATAGTTATATATATACTATCTATATACTTATTACGATATACTATTATATAATCATATTAACCATTATATATAATCTATATAAGAATAATATATACTAAGTATATATATAGTCATATAATATACTATTTATATCAGCCAAATATATATAGATAGATGTTGCCGGCCACCGGAATTTGCGCTCCGCACTCGCTCCGAACAGGAGTCGTGACAACCTACACGCACCGCACCATTCCATCTTCTAACCGCACCGGTCACCACAACCGCACCGTCTCTTTTGCATGCGCAACGCACCGCACTTGCACGAGGCGAACCACTGCGCACGGTTACCGCACCAAGAAAATTGCGCCACCGCATGGCCACCGCACCGACCACCGCACCGCACCCTCACCGACAATCGCACCCGAACAAATATTATATATATATATAGTATATATATAATATGATATAATAATTATATATATAAATATATAATATATATATATATATATTATAATATATAATTATATATATATAAATATATAATATATAAAATATTATTATATTATATATATATATAGATATATATATATATAATATATATATTATAAGTATAATATAATATATTATATACTATATATATATTATATTACTATATTATATATATATACATATATAGTGATGAAGTAGGCTCCTGAATCTCTGGATATTACCCACCATTGAGCGCATATGAATCTTTATGAGAATCCATAAGCACATCCAACGCCCAATGGCTCTTCTCTTTTGTCTTATGTCCACATGTCTCCTGTATATCATTACGGGATAGCAGGTTATTTCTTTCTTCGACTAAATCTTTCTCTCCTCAGTATCCATGGTTCATCGTGCCTGTTCTCATGGCCATTCAGAGCTAGAGACAGCGCTACATATCGAGGGTGTGGAAAAAATGTCGGTTCTCTCTATCCAACTCTTGTTAAAATTTTCATTCAGCTAGAATCGTTGCAGTTCTCCCTTATTACACACCATATAATACAATTACAGACAACCAGATAACACTTGCCTTCTTGAAAGAAAAAAAATGTCTAAATGGCAGCCAGCGCATATTATCGGAGAAGCTATAAGGTGGCTTCCAAAAAATTACCCTTATCCACCCACCCTCATCACATTTAAAGACCATTGACGTCTCGATGATGAGTGTGAGGTGTTATGAATTTCCGCCTGATTTTTATGTTCGCGTTTCTTACTTTTAAAATTTTCTGCAAAACCTTCTCGGTTTTAAATCTAATTTTTCATTTGTTGAAATGAACCTCTCTTTCTAGGATTTTGAGCTTTTCTGACTTCAAGCTCTAACTCTGTGACTCCTACTATTTCTTCCTCAATTGTCAAGCCAATGCAAGCTGCCCAATCGTGTGCAATAATGTTGTTTGTTCTCGTCTTGATTGGAGTTTCAATATTCACCTAATGCTAAAGGTAACTTGTCATAATTAATTCTTATAAATACCACTATCTCCTCTCTTACTTTCACAGTTTCTGAAAATCATCTCTCTTGGTGATATTCAACGTCACTACGACAATTGCTTCTCCGAATCACAAGATAAATGAATGAACTTGCTTCCACTTCTATCGGATATATACCTCGACTGTTAGTGCAGCTCGTCTATTGTATCTCTGATCGTTCTTGAGATGAACCCAACATTCTACACCTTTTCTTTAATCTTCTCTTATCTGTTAAATTCTTTAATTTTCTGGAGTCCTCCGATCACTCTATATCTCTTTTTCTGTTCTGTCTCTTAGTCATTCCACGGAAAGATTCCCGCCTAGGGCAAAAAACGTTTTGGCCCTTTTTGGTGCTTCTAACAGGTCGAACTTGGGGTCACTAATTATAGTTTTATTATTACTACAGCTGTTTTCTTGTAATTAGACTCGGAGTGTGCAAAACGCGAGCTAATTCTCTCTGACATGGAGCGTGCACCCCATTTGTTTCTTCCTCTTGCAGGTCTTTACGTATTACGACAGCACATTAACTGTCGTTTTAACTGCCACTAAAAACTTTGTTTATTCCACCTTAGACGATTCATGTGCTATTTCTCCATCTCCTCCTTCCCTCCAACTCATTTATAGTAACATTGTAATTCTTTTAAAGACCAACTTCAGCTGCTTTTTCAGATTACTTAACGTAAGAAGTCATACTGTTCTGATGGTATTCCTTTTATAATTCTCAAAACTTTGCTTTCAACGCCTGCACTCTGCCTTTTTAAATTATTCCGTCTCTCTGTCTTTCTACTTTAGCCTTCCCTTCATTGCTGAATGCTCCGTGTAGCAAAAAAGAACAATCTCAACCTCCAACTATCGCCAAATCTCTCTAAATTCTGATCCTTCATTAAAGTTTTCGAATCTATTTTAAACAGGAAGATTGAGAACACCTCAATTCTTCTAATCTTTATCTGATTGGAGCGTCAGTGCGTTTTTTCCTAAAGCCGCTCTATGCGATCTCTTTCTAGTCTTTTGTTTCTTGTTCTCTTTCCTTCAATTTTTTGTAAAATCCACACGTCATACTTTTTAAGATTATAAATACAGAATAGAGCTGTTGTTACTCATGATTTCTGTTTATATCCCTACTCTTTCTACTTTTCCATTGAAGACCTCTTCAATTATATTCCAATCAATCTATGCAACCTACTTTCACCTCTTCATTATATCCCCTCATTTTGATCAACAACAATTAGCTCACGCTAGGAGGAGACCCTTGAATCAATTAGCTTCTGATCTTTCTCGAATTTTGGCATTGAGAACAAGGTTGTTTCAATTACTCAAACTAATTCGCCTATCTTCACTGCAAATATGTTTTACGAGAGGTTATAACATCTTTGCAAACATCAAGAGTCAAAATCATCAGTCCTTAATCATTCTTGCTGTTTATTTTTCTCGTGACCTTAATGGAAGTTCTGTATTTAATCTTTCCCTTTTTAAACAAGCTTTCAAAAGGTTAGGTGTTCTGTGGCACATTCAAATAGGGGTGCGTTCGCTTCTTGTATAAGTATGCATCAAGCATCTGGAGTGATTCCATCACAATTCCTCCTCTTTCAAAGATTGAGTCTAGCTTTCGTCCTTATTCAAATCGAATTATTACGTCACCTCTTTTATTTCATCGCTTATTATAAAGGACCTTGCTCTTCGAACTCTTCATCCACGATCTCCTACTATTTAGGGGAGCGTTCTTGCGACAACCTTTCTACACCAATCTTCTACTTTACTCTATGCTTCTCTGACCCAGACTTTAAATACAGCTATGCTCAATCTTACATCCAAGCTCTGGTAAAGTCTAGAAACACTCCCGTATCTATTTCTAAGAATAAAAAAACCCTTTTATTTACGATTTTGCATGCAGCTTACTATAATCGAACGATTATCGTTTATTTTGTAAATCACAGAAAGCCTAAAATTGTGAACATGTACTAAGCCAGCGACTATTTTCCCTTAGAAAAGGGTGTAAGAATAATATATATATATATATATATATATATATAGTATTATATATATATATAGTTTTAATATTTACTTATATATATATATTATTATATTATAATATAATATATATATAATATATATTATATATATATACTGATATATATATATATATTAAATATAATTAGTATATTATTTAATATTAGTATATAAATATAGAATATATATATATATAATATATATATATATATATATCATATAGTATTATATATATATACTATATAGATTTAGATATATTAAATATTATTAATAATAATAAATAACTATTATTATAGTATATATAATATATATAATATAGTATATATATATATATATTATATATATTTACTTATAATATAGTATATAGATATAATTATATATTAATATATTATGATTAATATATATGATTATGTTATATATATAATTATATATATTATAAAATATAATTATATTATATATATCATATATATACTTATATAGGATGCAAAGTAAACATCCGCGATCCGTCACTATTTATTAAAAATCGTATCTTGCATCCGCTTTTGCCCTGCTTGTGTTACGCGTATTTATTTTCGAGATTTGATAAAAAAATTTGTAATAAAATTACTTAAATGAACCTGAACGCAAACTTTAAATGAGGACATGGGACTCGACTCACACTGATGTAAATATAGCTCATGATTCTCATGCACTGAATTTATAATCAAGCTAGTTATGGCACGAGAGTTCAGCATGCATTTCTAGAAACTATTATAGCTAACGTTTGAACTTGGATATTATCTTCTAATAGGATTAATCTGATTCACAGGCGAAACTTCAGTATGCTAGTTGTATCATCGGGTACTCTCCCCGAGAACCGAACGCCAAAATTATGTTGCTATACGCCGTTTGCAGCTTCAGCGAATGGGATTAGGCCTAACGTCTCTCGAGCGAAACACTGTTCGATGACCAACCGTACTATCGCTATTATTTTATTTTACTATTATGTATTACTTATTATTATTATTATTATTATTCTATTATTATTATTATATTATTATAGTATTATTATTATTATTTAAATTATTATCTTAATTATTTATTTATTATTATTATTATTATTATTATATATGATTATTATTATTATGTATATTATTATTATTTTATTATTATTTATTATTGATTATTATTATTCATTATTATTATTTATTATTATTATTATTATTATAATATTATTACGGTTTATCGATTTCCGAAAGGAATCGATTCTGAGTCGAAAAACGCTTCCTGTAAGGAATCGTTTTTTTTACTACCCTCCTCGTACTTCCGGCTCCGATCCGGCTCCTGGCTCGCAACTCCGGCGTTCCGACTCCGGATACTGCTCCGACTCCAGGTTCAGACCCGACTGGATTCGTGCCGAGTATGATAATCGATTCTCAAAGAAGCGTTTATGATGAAATCGATTTTGACGGAAATCGATTTTTAGCTCGTCTCCGGCTTCCGGCTCCGTCGCTCCGCTCGCTTCCGCTCGGTCCGGGTCAGCCTTCTGTTCCTATATTATTACAGGGTAGATTTATATATACGGTGTTAAAATTTGAGGCGGAGTTACGATGGTGACGTAACACTCGTCGAGACCAAGGTACGTCTCCTGAGCCATGAGGGGGCCCAAAACCCCTAAAAACTCGACATGATCATAGAAGCTGAAATTGTAGGTTGAAGGTCAGAGTTGATTTCTAGAAAGATTGTATCGGATTCAGAAGAGTTGCACGGCACCAGTGTCTCGGAGCCTCGTGCGGTGCCTGAGTTAATAAACATTCGATGAGAACGACAATGTGGCTATTATAAATGTTATCGACCCGTAGATCAGACTTATGATGGCTATAAGTCCGTTATATAGTGTCTAGAACCCCCCAGGAGGGTCCAGACTGAAACAAAAAGCACAGAGTGCAAAAACGAGGCCGAAGGAGGAGGAAATAGAGGAGAATAAGAAAGAAAGAAGTTGAGAAAGGTAACGTGCTGGACAAAGAGGATAAGTTGACACTGCACAGGTGCTGATCCAGTGCGGTTTGCGAATTATTTAATAGTTGGGAATGATACAATATAAAGTCTTTTATATATGTTATGGGTCTGTAGATTTCGAATGATAGTTTCAGAACCATCAGGAAAATAATAAATTAAATTATAATAAAAAAAATTGAATAAAATCAATCAGTTTTATTCGTTTTTATGTTGTAGCGACTTACAAATTTACGTTTTTTTACATACCTTAAAATAGATCAAAGAAATCATTAAATCAGTAAAATCAAACTACCCTCCCCACCCCTTCGTATCTATTTATCTATTGATTCAAGTTCATATTTCTTACTAAAATTGTCACGTCTTACACACCCTAAAACAGTAATTGTAAATCAAATCTACCTCCTCACCCCTTCCTGTGAAGCTATTGATATATTGTTCAGTTTAGTATCTTTCTTTTAAAAATGTTAGACCTTCAGAGTTTTTAATAAACATTTGGACTGTTATTTCCCTAAACATAATCATTCAAACTGCCCTCACACCCCTTTCAGTGATCTATATCTATTGTCTAGTATCTATTGATCTATTTATTCTATTACTAATCTATGATCTATTGATTTAAGTCATATTTTTTTACTAATTGTCATGTTTTACATACACTAAAGCAGAACTATCAGTCCATCATAACACCATATAAGCTCCCTTTGTGTTTTTGCAACTTGGCAAAAAAAATTCATATCTTATTGATCTTATATCTGAAATGAGTTCAAGTAAACTTTTATTAGTAAAATTGTCATTTTTTAATACACTAAAGCATTAAATCAGTTAATCAAACCACCATCCAACCACCACCCCGCCTCCCTTTCGTGATTTTATGATTCAAGTAATATTTTTTAGTAAAATTGTAAATGTTTTACATACCCTAAATCAGTATAATTAGTAAATCAAACATCCCACCCTACCCTCCATACCAATCCCACCTCCCATGATCCTTATCAATCTATTGATCTAGATGTGAATAATGAAATCACTCAACAGCATAAGACATAGCATTAAAAACTTAAGAAAAAAAACTTATCATCCTGACAGATGAATAGCTAACGTAACAAAGTTCTTCACATTAAATAAATCTAAGCTACTATCATCAGGTCTAAATATAATGCTTATCAAAACAAATCTTAACTCCTTACACGAATTAAATCTTTAAATTGAATTAAGTTCACCACACTTAATAATAGTACGAGTTAAACTAACATAGCATACAAAAAGTAATCTCAATGCACATTTTGTCAAGCATGTCTCTAATAACAATGTTAATTTTTAGAATTAAATGTAATATTTAACAAAAATTATCACAACCTTGTTTAACTATTCATTAGTGGATCTCACCGTTCTATAGTCTATACGTAATAAAAGTTATCCACATCAATAATGCTAACATAGCGTCATAACTAAGAATATATTTACAAGACAAAATAACACCAACTTAACACGATTATAAACTGTTATCATAACAAAGTTCCATCAACTTGAACACCAGTAAAAGTATGTAGTAACATTGATCAAAAGTAATCCATATTCATACTTATTTTCAAACATATCTCTAACATAAAGTTAATTTTACATTTAACATAGTAACATTTTAGCAAAAATGTATCAAACTGTTCGATTATCATGCAGAACCAACAATATATGCTAACAGCTAACAAAGTTATTTTACATCTACCATAGTTAGAATTGAGAGTGAAAGGACCTTTCATCACCTCTACCTAAATAGAACTTATGTGGAGAGCGAATTCTTTCCAAACATAACACCGTGCCATAACTTAAACCTAAATGGAGCCTTTTTTATCCACACATGATATAAAAATAGTGTATTGAAAGCATTCATAGTAAAGTGGAATAGTTTACGAATTTAAAGCAGTAACTCAGATAAATCGCAAATAAAACCACCCGTTCCCTCCCGCCTCCTCCTACCACGAGTCCAGGACCTTTGAATCTATTGATCTAAATGATTAGTTCACATATCGATATCATTTCGGGATAAACATAGTACAAATAAGTATCTTTATAACTAACCAACAAACATATTGCTAACGTAAATAGTTTTCACATTAATAAAGCCTAACATAGCATACCAGAACTAAGAAATTAATGTTAAAAATATGACAACCTATTACACCTAGTCATCAGAATAAACCTATCAACATTAACAAAAAGTTCCATACTTAACAACAGTAAAGTACCTAGCACGGCGTACAAAACGATAAACTATTCACACTTTTTTCAAGAATATCTCTTAACATATCATTGTAATTTTTACATTAACACGAATGATTTACGTCACAATTTCGCAGTATTACTTTCGGATAACACATAGCACAAAATGGAGTTCTTTATTACTAACTGGCAAGTATATTTGCTAACATAATAATGTTTTTACATTAATAAAGCTAAATAGCATCATATGACTAGAAAATATATTGTACACGACAAACCTAACAAATTATGCTCGAATAAAATCTATTTACATTAACAAATTACACACTTAACACAGTAAAGTAAAACTAAATGTTACGTGTCAATGTAAAATTACGTTAATATGTTAGAGATTATGTTTGAAAAAAGTATGAATAGGTTACGTTTTTAGATGTATTACTTTTACTGGTGTTAAGTGTGGAACTTGTACATTTACATTTTATTCACGTGTATTTGTTTGTTTGTCGTTTGTACATTCTTATTTCTTAGTTCATGTTACGCTATGTTAGCTTTAATGATGTGGAACTTATTACGTTAGAGTATATGCGTTGATCAGTATGAATAATTTTAACCAATTGTTGTGAATAAATTTTTGTTAAATCCATGTTAATCTAAAAATTAAACTTTTTATTTAGAGATTATGCTTGACAAAAATGTGCATAGTTACTTGTTGGTTATGCTATTGTTGTTACTTTTTATCTATTTTTAGTGTGGACTTTGTAATTTTAAAGTTTTATTCGTGCTTTAAGGGATGTTAGGTTTGTTGTTTGTACATTATTTTCTTAGCGTTAGCTATATTCGGTGATCAGTGTAAAAAGAATTTGTTTTGTATGCGATGCTTCTTCCAAAAGATACTCGACATTCTGACCTGTGAATCAAGTTAAATCCAATCAAATCGATAGCATCATGAGAGAAGGTGGGATGGTTTAATGGAGCTGGTACGGGTGGTGTGGAAATTACTATTTACTTATTAGTAGGGTAATGTAGAAACACTAACAATTTTACTAAAGAATATGACTTGATCAACTAGTATTCAATAATCATAGATCCAATACTCACGGATGGACAGGAGGGGATGTGTGGTTTGATTATGTTTTATTATTTTACTGCTTTATTGTATGTAAAAGATGACAATTTTACTAAAACAATATGACTTGATCAATAGACAATAGTCAATAGAATCAATACATCAAGTACATCAATAAATAATAATCCCGATGACCGGAGTATGTAGTTGTGATGGTGTTTGATTATGATTGACTTATTTATGTATTAGTGTATGAAAACATGACAATTTTGTTAAAGGAATAATAATGACTTGAGGTCCAGTAGATCAATAGATCACGAAAGGTGGGGAAGGCATTTTGATTTACTGATTTAATGCTTTATGTATGTAAAACATGACAATTTAGTAAAAAAATATGACTTGCATCATTAGATATAGATCAATAGATCAATAGATCACGAGAGGGTTGGGGAGGGCAGTATTGAATTTACTATTACTGTTTTAGAGGTATGTAAACGTGACAAATTTAGTAAAAAATATGACTTGAATCAATAGAATTCAATAGATCAAAAGTATCAATAAGATCACGAAGGTGTGGGGGTCGTTTGATTTACGTATTTACTCATTTCTACTGCCTTCAGTGGTATGTAAAACGGTAAATTTGTAAGATTAAACATTAAAAAGAATAAAAAATTATTTATGTTTTTCTTGATGAGTATCTGAATACCAATAATTTTCGAAATCTAAACTGACCATAATAACATATATAAAAGAGCTAATATTGTAATCATTACACAAATATTTAATACCTCGCAATACCACACTGATTCAGCACCGGGTGCAGCTGTACAAACTCCTACTTCTTTGTCAGACTCCTCTACCATTCTTTCCTTTTCTTTATCTTCTTCTCTTCTTCCTTCTCCTTCGGCTCTGTTTTGCACTCTTGCTTTTCTTTTAGGCGGTTACCCCTTCCAGGGGGGGTTTACGACACCCTTAAGGCTTATGCCATCATTATTCGAAGATCTACGGGTCGAATCATGATTATAGTACACCAACATTTCGTTATACGAATGTTTATTAACTCAGCACCGCACTCGCTCAGCACGGTGCCGATTTGCAACCTCCTCTGATCCGATACCAACTCTTTCTAGAATTCAACTCTGAATCCTCTCAAAAAATTTTAGCCTTCTACGAAACATGTTGAGTTTTAGAGAAGTGGGCCTTCTTTCACGGGGCCCCACTGGTCGTAACCCTCGTCTACGACGAGTTATTACCATTCTAACCCCTCAACATTTAACCCGATATTGATAACCTCTACCCGTAGATGTATATAGCGCATACAGAGGCTGAGCCGGAGCCGAGCGGAGCCGGACACGGAACCGGCAGCGAAGCGGATCCTAAAAATCGATCCCATCAGGAATCGATTTTCGATTCATACGAATTCCTGTACGATAACCTTATTTAATCATCCGGCAAAGAGTCGGATCGGCCGACCGCATTCGCGAGTTGGAGCCGGAGCGGAGTTAGAGCAACGCAATTGTGCGTAAAACATTTTACAGAATCGTTTTTTCGACTTAGAATCAATTCCCTTCGGGTATCAATTCTTATAATAATAAAATAATAATAATAATACATAATAATAATAATAAATACATTAATAATAATTAATAATAATAATAATATGTACTTAATAATAAATTATATATAATAATTAATAATAATAATAATGAATAAATAATAATAATAATAATAATAAAATAAAATTAATCATAATTTGATAATAATAATATATAATATAATATAATAATAATAATACAATATTATAATATAATTAATAATAGTACTAATAGCTGTAGTCGGCTTGTGTTCATCGAACAGTGTTCCTCCTGGAGACGTTAGCTAATTCCACTCCGCTCGGAAGCTGCAACACGGCGTAAGGACATATTTTGCGTTCGGTTCATGGGGAGGACCCTCTATAAAGTCAATCCTACGACTTGAAAAATTTCGCCTGTGATCAGTTTAATACCACATAGAATATAATTCCAAGTTTCAAACGATTATGCCTCATAATAGTTTTCTAGAAATCGCAGCTAGATCTCTCCGATTGGGCTTCATAACTACTCATAATAATTTGAGTCAACTGTTATTCAAAACGTTCCTAACTCGCTGGAATAGTGACACTTCATTGATGGTAGAAATGGTTTATTGTCAAGAACCGTTGCTTGTACGTCATTCGGTATTCCAAAGTTATCATTCTTACTAATGTGGAATGATGACATCATATCATCCTGTATTAAGTTATTGAACCATTTGAGAATTACCAAAAAAATCAGAATGAAAGATGAAAGATAGTAATTAAAAACTAGAAGCTAGAGAAACGCTTTGGTTCTGTGGAATTAATGACCTTTCATAGTAATGCAACTTACTTAGATCCCCGTTATAAAGGCAAGTTTTTTAACAATAATGAACAAGTTAAATCTCCACTTTGATTCAGTTGAAAAACATTCAATCCGACTAGTCTCATTAATCTGCCACCCTTTTAAAGAAAAAAACGAAAATCTACAGAACCACACCTTCTACAAGAAAATTGATAGCAGAATCACAAAATATGGAAGAATTCACAGTAAGGTAGTGAATCAAGATGAAATATGAAACTTTACTAATAGAAAATGTATTCAAAATCACTTGAATGAATACTATTCAGAAGAAAATGAGTAGAATACAAATTGATATTGTTAATCCGTTGGAGGAAAGTTAAGAAAAAGATTTATCCACGCTTGTAGTAAACTTGCAAGGATATAACTTCGCTTCCTCCAACTAGTTGTTTCCAAGTGATGGAGATAATTTTGAGCACATGCTGGGCTATAATGGATGAAAGAAAGAACAGACTGCTCAGCAGAATAGGAAAGAAAATATTGAGTTTCTCAAAGCACAACCTTCCTATATTTGAATTCAATACTAGTGCAAAAAGTCTATAATCCATTGTAAATTAATCTCTTCCATTAGGGCGGTTGGGGAAAGAGGTTGGCGTGGTGCATTTGAGTTGGCACCTGTCCCTCATCCTGTAAGCAATATATATAATAGATATGTGGCTAAACTCGAAATATATTAGTCAATGATTAGTAGTATATATATATTATATTATATATAATCTATAATATATATGATTATATATATATATAATTATATATATTATTGATATATTATATAATTATAATATATATATGATAATATATATTATTATACCAAACTATTCCGGGCAAGTCGCCTACGGGGTTTGAACCCGCCATCCTCGAATGCGTACAAAAAAGATATTCTCCTGCATCCACTGACAATATATATATATAATTATAATATAATAATATAATATAATATATATATTATATAATATATATATATATTAATATATATATAATAATATCTATATATATATTTAGTACATCACTTATATATAATATACGTATATATATATATATTAGTTATTATATATTTAAAATATTCGCAATGACTTTCGCATTCGCAATATAAAAAATTATTGCATTCCACATGAAATTCGGAATGCCCCGGATTTAGAAAATATCTGATGAACTTCTTAGATTAATTCAACAACTTTTGTTGAGAAATTGATTAGAACGATGTAATTAATACTTTTCTCCAAGGTAGTACATAATGAGTCAAAAGTCGAAATCTAGGCAAATATTAATACATTGGTAGCCCACTTACTTAAAAGTATTTAGCTTCGGAAAATCAACGGTTGAAGCAAACTTCCGCTTAATGCTCCTTATCCAAGTGTGGATTATCTTACTGATCATGTTCGCGTGACAACGCACACCGTTCACTTTGCAATCTGTAAATTTCTCGAAAGAAGAATGACATCCGGGTTAGAACTATCTGATAGGCTCATCAAACACAAGGAACATGAGTGAAGAATTAAATAATCCCTAGATTCCAGCGTTCAGAACGAAGCACGATTCTACATGTTACTCAAGGTTTAATATATAAAATATCTGAAATACAAAATTGTTTGTTTCCTAAATGATAAGGAAAAAAAAATATATATTAAATATTATATTATATTCTGTTTCTCACGTTGAATTCTTACTTTTGTGTACGGCTAACGAATACTAATCGGTCCTTACTTTCAACACCTATTGCAATAGAAATTGCTACAGCGATATTATTTGAAAGAAAATTATGATAGAGTTAAAACTACAGTTTCAGATAAATAACCTCTAATGAATAATGTCATCCATTTTGACTTTCTCTCCACCATGCATTTATGTCAATACACATCAGCAGGTTCTTTGTTTTCTCTAGGGTCAGCCGTTGACATTATGATTAGCAGCCAGATTCTGTCTAGGAGTTCTGAAAGTTATGTTAGAGATAGAATAGAATTATCTCAGATGGTTAAAAAAGAGATTTGCCACCTAAATTGTCGAGGAATTTCATCTATGGAAGACGGATTACATTGAAATCGAGATCAAAGATCCATGTTCGTTGCATAAATATTCGCATTCATGAAGCTTGTAAATATATTACTATTGCGTGGTAAGTCGAACCTTTAAGTTAAATGTTAATTATAAAGATTAGAAATTATTTAGGTCCTATACAAGGAAAGGGAAAATTGTTACGAGATTATAAAATTTTACTCTTAAAGACAAAGAAGTTTGAAATACTTCAGTTGAAATATCCCCAGGAAAACAATTATCTGATAAAGGCCAAGGTTAAAAATTGAAAAAGTAAAATAGAAAAAAATTAAAATAAAGATCAATAGAAATCTCTTTTTTTCTTTAAATTTCAACAGAGACCTTATGAATATCTATGATTTTTAGAACGCTTTTGAGTCGCAACTTGTGGTTTTTCATTACTATAGTCTCACTTAAATCTAAAATGTACATTAAAATAATAAAGACAAATTTATTTGTTATTTAGTAATTTTATTATAAAAAATAATATCATAAGAAAATCAGAGCAAGTAAGAAAGTCACCTTGGTAACAATGACTGCCCGTCCCAGTTTTATATACAAACATGAATCCAAGTTAAAGATAGTACTACCAAATATAGGTTAACCAACTATCAATTTTCAAAACAAATCACAATACTAGTGCTCAAATTCACCTAACATATGTTAATAATAGTTCTTCCCTTTAATACCTCTTCTCTTATGAGGTTTATAACACCAACATTTTTTGTCTGCTTCTAATCTCAAACTTTCTCCTGGTACTTTCAAATGCTATTAAATTCCACAACTGAAAACTCTTTCAACCTATTTTCATCAGATTTGATAAGCAACAGCAATAAAATATGCGGCGAACAAATTTCAATACTGAAATAAAAATGAAACTTCATTTTTTTAACGTTGTATGCGGTAGTTCTTATTCCATAATCAAACTTTTTGGGTGGCTGGGGGGGGAGAAGTAATTGAAATCTGAAATTTAGGGTCAATCTAAAATGAAGCTAGGAGAGAAAAAAAAACTTGGATATGAATTTTGATTTTTGTTACAATTTTATATTCAGCTAAAAATTTATTTCCTTTTATTACCTTCAATAGTAAGGGAACCAATTGACGGAGAGGGTTTGGCGGGAAAATATTGCGGTTAGGAAGGTATATGTGTGTGCGCGTGAATGCGCGCACACACACACTAGTACGTACGTGACGAAGTCACGTACTTATGTAAGTGTGTAAGTGTGTAAGTATGTATGTGTATTTGTATATGTATGTGTATTTGTATATATATATATGTAATGGTAAGTGTGTGTGTGTATGTTTCGCTTCACCCTGCCCCTCACCTCCTCGTCTCGCTTGCTCTTGGCTGCCTGTCAACTTGATGTGCGTGTGTCTGTCTGTCTGTCTGTCTGTCTGTCTTGTGAGGTCTCACACCGTTGGCCCCGCACCAGCTCGCACCGTTGACCCCGCACCAGTCACCCCACCACCACCACCACCACCACCAGCACCGCTCATCATCCGCGCACCGCTGCCGGAGCCTGCTCTGCGTTGCCTCGCCTCGCCTCGTCTCGTCATTGGATAGGGCTGGCTTTTCCCCACTCCCCCTCATGCGGCTTGCTCTTGGCTTGCCATGTCAGCCTTGCTCTGTGTGGAAGGGAATTTTTTCCCCCACTCTCCCTTTCCTGTTACCCCCGCCTGATGTGAGAAAAACAACAAACAAACAAAAATGAGAAGGTCTGACTCAACCCGAGCTTACGTCCTTTCGTCCTTTTGTAATTTCGTCCTTTCGTCCTTTGTCCTTTAATATGTTCTTCAATTTCATTTTTAATTAATGTCATAAAGTGTTTGTATATGTTCGGTATATGGATTGGCCTTAAACTTTGCAGTTGGTTCCGCTTTTTTTCATCATACTTGTTATAGATTGTTTTCCCATGATGTGTAATGTTCCTTTGTAGTCTTTATGAATGTGTGAAACCGATAACACTTTCACTTCTATTAAACCTTATATAGTTCTGGCTTTAGACCATCTGGACCTGGTGCCTTCTTCCCTTTGAGCTTTTGTAAGCACCTTATCTGTGGTTATCACTTGTTTATTCATGGGTGTTACAGAATTTTTTACTCTTATGCTATGTCCATATGTTCTCTTGTTGTACTGAAATTGGTTTACCCACTGTATCCTTGTATCTTTGCTTGTAAGTCTTTTATTTTCTTTTGATTTCATTCATTCCCCATTCTTCTGCCATTTGGTTTTCATGTTTACTAATAATATGGTTTCCAGTATCCAGTAATCTTTTTCTATTCTCCTTGTATAATTAGTCACCATTTTGCATAAGAAGTTAGTCTCTGTCATTGGTTCTATCTACTCGTTTAAGCTCTTTATGTTCCCCATAATTTTGTTATTTTTATTAGATTCTATTTCATCTGTAAGTATTTTCTCATATTTTGTTATTTCTTGTGTTATAAGTTTCTGCACTTTTGCTTTCTGTTCTTTATACTGCTTCCAAAGCATATTCCTGGCATGGTCTTCTGCCTCATTTCGTCTTTTCCTACTAATTTCTCTTCTTTTTTTTATTTCCTTTCTTATTTCTTCGGTCATCCATGGTCTTTCTATCTTTTTCCCAGTTTTATCTTCTTTTTTCCTGTATGTTTTTAATAGGGTATCATCCGCTACCTGTTTAATGATTTTGTTCATCTCTTCCAACGTATCTAATCTTTCGTTTTGCATTTGATTTTCTAGGTTCTGAAGATAACTTGTCATCAGAGCTGGTTCTGTACCATAATATCTAATATTGCACAATCTCCCATTTTTATAATTAGGCTTTTCCACTTTAGCTAAAAGTCCCAAATTACAACTTTCGGAATCAGAAGCGATGCTTTCTTTATACCTCTCAAAAATGTACAGCCAATGCTTAAAAATCTTCGGAGCCTCAGGAGATGAGGGATGTATTTCGAGTCTGTCCGGCCGAAGTCCACGTTCCATTTTGTTTATAGTATCAAACGTCCAAGAATAAAACCATTTATGCACCCTGAATTGTAATATAAGCCCTTATTTTTAACTTTAAAAGGATCTAAAACTGACATGACTTTAGGCTTTATTGAGCATAAAATTGCTATTACATTTTATCCTGCAAATAGATAAATAAATACATTACTAAATCATTCATAATAATATAATAATAATAATAATAATAAATAATAATAATAATAATAATAATAATAATAATAGTACAGTACAAAACATATAATAAGAGAATAATACTAATAAAATATATAAAAATAATAAAATAAAAATAATAATAATAAAATAATTAATAATAATAATTAATAATAATATAATAATAGAATAATAATATAGATAATAATAATAATAAATAAGAAATAATATCATAATAATAATATAATAATAATAATAATAATAATAATAATAATAATAATAAGAATAAAATAATAATACAATCATCCCTCCTTCAAGGGATTTAAGCAATGGTAAAAAGCTTATGAAATTTGAATACAAACAATGTGATTTCACAAAACTGAATATAATCTTTTAAACAAAAATTCTATAACTAACTTTATGAATTCTGAATACAAACATTGTGTTATATCAAAATCTGTTTATCAATAGTTTAATGAAGTTGTGGCCCGCCATAAATTGTAATATAACAAATTTAGTCGATCCACTGGTCTTCGATCACGAGTAGACCTTCGTAATACTAATGGGTCTTCATCGGGGGTAGATAAAGTCTTGGTGCCCATCTCAGGTTCATTTGAAATGTCTGCATGCCGTTCACCTGCATCATTAGATTCAACCCGCTCACGTCCACTGTCAATATCATCGGGCAGAAGAGGTGAATCATCAGCAACAACAGTATGAGGCTCAGACACATTTTCATCAGGAGAAATAATTACCTTAGGACAAGGGGAGAGGTCCTTAATGGAAACTGTATCCTCCCTTCCATTGTCGAATCGTACATGAGCATATGTAGGAGTAACCTCTAATAGTTTCACCTGTTCAACTAATGGATCATCCTTGTTTCTAATATATTTACGTAAATATACCAAGCTTTGGGGAGTAAGCCAACTAGGTAAACTGATTCCTGTCGTACTACGACGAGGGAATTTAAAGAAACGCTCATGAGGGGTGCAATTTGTGGCAGTACACAAAAGAGATCGAATGGAATGGAGGGCATCGGGAAGAACTGATTCCCAACAGGTGCCAGGCAATTTTTTAGAAGCCAAAGCCAAAGAAATAGATTTCCAAACCACTCCCACATATCTTTCACATTGAGCATTTCCAGTTGGATGGTAGGGAGTACTCCTACTGGAAGCTATACCCCTCTCAAAAAGAAACTGCTTCACAGCAAAAGACATAAAGCTAGAACCACGATCCGAGTGCACGTAAGCAGGCATGCCAGTTAGGGTGAATATTTGAGTTAAACAAGAAATTACTGTATTGGCAGAAGTATCTCGACAAGGAATTGCAAAGGGATAACGCGAATACTCGTCCACCGCAATGAATAAATATTTATTGAGAGATTGAGAGATTAATGGTCCTTTAAAGTCTATACTCAATCGATCCATAGGATTCATAGCCTGAATAAGAGTGGTAGGCTTCGGTCTGAAGAACTGCGGTTTCAATCCAGCACATACATCACATTGTGATACAATACGTTTAATTTCATCCAAGGAGTAGGGTAAGTTGCGACTCCTTATAAAATGTGACATTCTTACAACACCAGGGTGACATAAACCCCTGTGTAGTTCAATTAAATCAGATACAGAAGCAGCAGAACAAAAAGCTCTACTCATTGCATCGCCAGCAATATTTAACTTCCCAGGTCGATGTACAATCTCATATTTGTATGACTGGATTTCAGTACGCCATCGCATAATTTTTTCATTCTTGATTTTTCCTTTGTGGTTCTGACTTAACATGTACGATATCGACCGCTGATCAGTTATTAATTTAAAAGGTCTAGCTAACAGGAAATGTCTCCACTGTCTAATAGCTTCAACAATAGCATAGCACTCCTTCTCAAGAGAACAATGATTTTTCTCCGAGGAGTTCAGAGTGCGAGAAAAAAAAGCTACTGGCCGTCCTTCCTGTTGCAGGACTGCTCCAATACAGCTATCAGATGCATCCGTTTCTACTGTGAATTCTAGAGTTTCTTCAATATGCATTTTCACAGCATTAATAATAGAAGTTTTTAAGGTGTCAATAGCAGCCTTAGAAGCCTCACCCAGAGGGAATGATACATCGATTAAGGGGCGAATTTTTTCTGAGAATTTGGGAATCCATTTTGCATAATAAGCAAACAAACCAAGAATCCTATCCAATGACTTTTTATCCCTAGGATATGGTAAAGTACGTATGGGATCTAAACGAGCAGGGTCAGGACGTAATTCATGCTCTCTAATTTCATACCCTAAGACACATATAGAAGTTTGAGAAAACTTAGATTTTTCCATATTGAGAACCATACCACACTCTTCAGCTGCTCTAATAAATCGTCTAAGATTGACATCATGAGATTTTTTATCAATTCCGCAGATTGTTAAATCATCTAAATAGCAAAAAGTGTCCCTTAAATCATACTTGTCAATAAAAGTATCCATCACTCTCTGGAAAGCAGCAACACCATTGGTAAGTCCAAAGCTGAGCCTATTAAATTCATACAACTTTCCACAGGCTTCAAATGCAGTGTATTTCTTATCATCTGGATGCAAGGGAACCAAGTGATATGCTGACGTTAAATCGATAACAGAGTATACAGAATACTTTGCAATGTTATTAACCAAGTTTTCAATATTTGGCAAGGGATAAGCATCAAGATATGTATATCGATTCACAGTAGTTGAATAATCTATAACCATCCTCTTCTTGGAATTATTTTGAGTAATCACAAGTACTTGAGCTCTCCAGGGACTCTGAGAAGGTCGTATAATCTCTTCCTTTAATAAACGCTCTATCTCCAACTTAATGAAGTTCACATCAGATGAATTGTATCTTCGAGAAGGAGTAGCAATAGGCTTCACATTAGGTGTTAGATTCTGAAAAATTCGAGGTGGTTCAATATTTAAGGAAGTCAAACAACTAAACTCCATTGTAGGCAAAGGACCCCCAAATCCCCAACTAATAGATTTATGATTCTTCAAGAAAGGGAGTCCCAGAATAATGTCTTGGCACAGTCCAGGCATGATTAGCATCCTCACATTCTTATATTCTCTCGAATTTAGTGTCAGATCAACATAACAAATGCCTTCCACTTTTTGAGTAAACCTTGAGGTAGCCATAGTTATCATACCACAATAAGGGTCAACCTTGAAGCAGTGCTGTTTAACAACACTTGATGAGACAAAATTTTCACTGCTACCTGTGTCCAAAAGAGCATTAAAAGTATTATGTCCAATTATCACTTCCACCACAGAAGAATTTAATCCTAAAGTAGAACAAGAAGACTCTACAATTGTCAACAGTGTAGCAGTAGGAACACTTGCTGATGTTCCAGGATTTGCAAATATTTCACTCTTAGGTCTACGACATACCGATGAAAAGTGTCCCTTAATTTTACACTTATGACATATGGCATCCCGAGCAGAACACTTCTGCCTTGAATGAATTTTGGAGGACCCACAAAAGAAACATTTCCAAGGTCTCGCTGCAGCTCCAATGTCCTGGGACATTCCAGAAGCTGCAGGGCCTTCGTCAGAATCAACTATTCCAGCTTCAGAATATTTGTTAGAAGAGACAGGTAGATCAGCTGTTTTAACATGAGCCAACGCTATTTTAGAGAGATAACTCTGGGAATCTTTACCAGCAATTTCCAGAGCTCTAGCCTGCTCCACAGCGTTATCAAGAGATAAATTCTTATTTTCCAAAAGTCTAGTCCTAATAAGACTAGAGGACAATCCAGCTATAAAAGCGTCCCTAATACTTTGACTTCTATGTTCCTCAGCAGAGACAGACCTATAGTTACAATCAATGCTGAGTGAATACAATACTCTTACATAATCATCAATAGTTTCATCACTCTTCTGATGACGGGTATACAATTTATGGCGGGCCACAACTTCATTCGGGGTTTTGATAAACAAATCTTTCAATTTCTTAATAGCATCACTGTAACGAGAGCAATCAGATACAACCTCAAAATTGTCAGATGATAAGGAATTAGCTAAAAGTCCCAAATTACAACTTTCGGAATCAGAAGCGATGCTTTCTTTATACCTCTCAAAAATGTACAGCCAATGCTTAAAAATCTTCGGAGCCTCAGGAGATGAGGGATGTATTTCGAGTCTGTCCGGCCGAAGTCCACGTTCCATTTTGTTTATAGTATCAAACGTCCAAGAATAAAAAGAATTATGCTCAATAAATTGTAATATAAGCCCTTATTTTTAACTTTAAAAGGATCTAAAACTGACATGACTTTAGGCTTTATTGAGCATAAAATTGCTATTACATTTTATCCTGCAAATAGATAAATAAAATACTACTAAATCATCAAATAATAATAATAATAATGAATATAAATAAATAAATAAATAAATAATAATAATAAAATAATAAAATAATTAATAATAATATATAATAATAATAATAATAAAATAATATTAATAATAATAATAATAATAATAATAAGAAAATAATAATAATAATAATAATAATAATAATAAAATAATAAAAGTTTTTGATACTTTCAGTAGTCTAAATAGTTATATCTGTACATAGTAATTTCTTAAAATAATCTTTGAAAACAATTTACATGAGAAGAAGAAGATATATTTATTTACAATTTTATATATTTTATATATTTATTTATTTAACTCTCACCTCAAAACTAAAGACACCTCAAAAAATTAAAGTCAAACTATACCATAAATCCAAACAATTGTCATCTTCCCTTAGCACAAGAGATGCTTTGACGACAACCATCACTGTTTACCAGTTTAGCTGCCCTGAGTCGACTGTACGTCGACATTATATTGGTTACACGACGATCGATTGTCGGACAGGGCATATCAACATCGATACAGTCCCAGCAAAATCTTTGAACATTTCAAAACCACATGGTCAATCAACTATTAGTAATATTTCTAAACACTTCACAATATTATACGGATTATGTGAAGCCCGAAACTTAAAATTGCGGAGGCCTTTTACATCAAAACAACACGCAACCAGACATTAACATAAGATGATTAATGTATTATCGTTGACTAAATATAATTGATATTAATATTATTATATTAATTTAAACTCATTCGCTCACAAGAATTAATCCTCTGAAGATGTCTCAAGTTTAGAGACGAAACGCGTCGGGAAATGTAAATAAATATCTTCTCTTCTCATTAATTGTTTTCCAAAATTATTTTAAGAAAATAACTAGTTACATTTTTTGGCACTTATAATGAATAAATAAAAATCAAAAACTTTTATAAAATCAAAGGCTGATATTGAATTCCTAAATAATAAATAATAAAAAAATAATAATAATAATAATAGTACACACCTGTTTATCAAGGTTGTTTTCCCACCATGTTATGTGGCCATTGAAGTCCCCTAGGATCATAAAATTCTTTTTACTCTAATGTCTTATCAGTCTTTCACACTCTTTTCTATTTTAATATTTCTTCTTATGTCTTCTGGTTTGCTTTGCCTTGTTGCAAAATTACTAATACAAATAGTATATTCTGTATCAATGCACTTACATTGAAGTAGAGCATATCATTATGTTTCTGTCTAATTTTTCTACTTCTATATGCTTATTTGTCTTATGTATAACCATAAACCCTCCCCTTTTTATCTCTTCCTTTCGATACTTAAAATTTTTCAAGGTCATCTCTAGTATAAATCTGTCGCCTCTGTGAGATGTGTTTCTACTAAAAGTACTATAATCATCTGATTTGATTAAGAATTCAAATAGCTTAGGGAGATAGATTTGAGGTGGGGAAGAATAAAATAGCAGAAGAATAGATTTTCGACCTAATTAAGTTTGGGAACTAAAATTCTCTACATTAATAATGAGACCTTCATTATTACCCGATTAGAAACTATTGTTTAAACTTAATAAATATACTTTACGTTACTCTAAATTTCTTCATAAGATGCAGGACTTTGAATAAGTATAAATTATTTACGTAGCACTTGCTACAAAACTCGCTCACAGGCATGAATTTATTATACTTAGCCGCGTCGAACAATTTTCTTAAGTGTTTTTTTTTTTTGTTTATCTTTTTAAAGCTCGCCTTGTTTGTTGCCTAACAAAAAATATCATCTGTATTTATTAAGAATTCAAACTAGGCTTAGGGAGATAGAGTTTGAGGTGGGGAAGAATAAAATAGCAGAAAGATAGATCTTGACCTAATTTAAGTTTGGGAACTAAAATTCTCTACATTAATAATGAGACCTTCATTATTACCCGATTAGAAACTATTGTTTAAACTTAATAAATATACTTTACGTTACTCTAAATTTCTTCATAAGATGCAGGACTTTGAATAAGTATAAATTATTTACGTAGCACTTGCTACAAAACTCGCTCACAGGCATGAATTTATTATACTTAGCCGCGTTGAACCATTTTCTTAAGTGTTTTTTTTTTTTTTATTTTTTTAAATCGCCTTGTTTTTTGCCTAACAAAAAATATATTTTCAATTTAGTGAAAGCAATAAAACTAGGCTAGGGAGATAGAGATTTGAGGTGGGAAGAATAAAATAGCAGAAAAGATAGACCTTGACTAATTTAAGTTTGGGAACTAAAATCTTACATTAATAATGAGACCTTCATTATTACCTGAACTATAGAAACTATTGTTTAAACTTAATAAATATACTTTACGTACTCTAAGATTTACTCATACAAAGAGCAGGACTTTGAATAAGTATAAATTATTTACGTAGCACTTGCTACAAAACTCACTCACAGGCATGAATTTATACTTAGCCGCGTTGAACCATTTACTTAAGTGTTTTTTTTTCGTTTATCTTTTTAAAGCTCGCCTTGTTTGTTGCCTAACAAAAAATATATTTCCAAAACCAAGAAAGTCTCCAAACCATAGTGTAAATTACAGAGAGACAAGAAATATCCTTAATTTTTTGTAATCATTTTTAAATCCCCTACTTCAATCGAAAATAGTTAAAGCCAAGAATAGAAGGTTAATACACGAAGTAATATTCTAGCAAATTAATAAAATATATATATATATATATATATATATATATATATATATATATTATAAATATATATATATATATATATAAATATATTGGCGGGTGAGTTTGGATGAATTAAAATTTCTTCTTGTAAAAAATATTTCTATTCTAAACTCCATAGGATAAATACGATCCCTATAAACTAAAAAAAAATCAACAACTAAATACATAATAAAAAAATAGTTTTAGGTATAAGAATAAAGACTAGGCTATTTTGAAATGTTTTAAACAAAAATAGCCCTTATGCGGCTTGAATATAAAGACCAACTTTGAATGCGGCCGTTTGGTTAATAGGCCTTACAATATGGGAAATTTCTTAAGTTTACTAAAATAATAAAAAATTCTTCGATAGGGGGTTTTAGAATATAAGGAATACCGGCTTATGCATATCCGATATTCTAAAATCAGTACATACAATAAAAGAAATGACTTATAAAGAAGTATAATAAGAGGCATTAGTTTGTAATTACATATCTATGAGGAAATCCTCAATGACATGTAAGAAAAACGACATAATAAAGAATTAGCAATACAACATTATCACTGTATGGTAATTACACCTTCACGCACCTTTAGGATAAATGTAAGAATCACTTTTAGTTAATAACAGAAATAATGTTGCAGCAGTTAGAGACGCTCTTGATACGTTGAGTTCAAAAATCGGAAGAGCGAACAAAGTATTAGTCACGGCTTTTGCAAAAATTGATGTTGCCAGATAACAAAAACTACTTTTATTATGTTTAAACTGCACTAACATTATATTGTTTTCAATATAAATTTACTAAATTACATATATGTTAATACAGTATTAGGTTATTAAAAATGATTTTAAGACCGACTTCAGAACCCCCCTCCAGAGGTTGGGGCAGCAGATTCTTAAATCTAAGTAACGACTCGGCCAACGAATCTGTCTGCCACTCCTCGAACTACGTTGAGTAGAAGGAGGTATTGAAGCAGAACGAAGAGAGGGCCCGGAAGGTCGAGCTGTAGGTACATTCGGTGCAGGTGTGGCTATATCGCGTGTACTAGCACGAGTACTCGGACGAGGTTGTGGAGCTGAAGTTACCTCATCTGTTGTGCTAGACGGTTGAGCTAAAGCTGGAGCAGGAGATAATGGTACTAGGGGAGGTGGCGGTGAGATAGTAGGAAGAGAAGGGGGAGGTGAAACAGGAATGTTGTAGGTAGGAGTCGTGCTGAAAGGGACTGAAACTGATCTTGGGAACAATTCCGAATCCGGAGTATCAGGAGGATTGGACTCGAAGAACGCTGGCTTAAGACAGTCGATTGATACGACCTCTGTGCGTGTGGGACGCTGGATGGTAAAGAACTTCTCCTTCCGAAGTATCACAGGATAAGGTCCATCGTACTTCGGTTGGAAAGCAGTGCGGTGCGAATCATGCCTTACAAAGACATGTGTGCATGTAGAGAGGTCCTTAGGTACGAAAGAATGCACTTTGTGGTGACGAGTAGGAGTCGGTCTCCACGACGAAGCACAGCGCCTTAAGCGGGTTAGATAAGATAATGGGTCAGCAGTAGGAGACGGAGAAGATTGCGAAAAGAACTCTCCGGGAAGCCGAAGAGTGGAACCGTAGACAAGTTCTGCCGCAGAACATTGCAGATCCTCTTTGATGGCAGTGCGAATACCTAGCATTACCAATGGAAGAGCGTCTGTCCAATGTTCCGGTTGTGGATGAGCAGCCAAGGAAGCCTTAAGCTGACGATGGAATCGTTCTACAATTCCGTTTGCTTTTGGATTAAAGCAAGTGGTATGAATCTTTTCTGAACCAAGGAGGCGCATCAAATCTCTCCAAAGATAAGATTCGAAGACACGTCCTTGATCTGTAGTGACAGAGAGAGGTATGCCGAAACGAGAAACCCAATGCGTCATAAAAGCTGTCGCAATGGATTCCGAAGAAGCAACAGAAAGAGGAATGGCTTCGGTCCATCGAGTGAACCGGTCGATACAAGTAAGAAGGTAGCGTTTGCCATTAGAAGGAGGAAGAGGTCCTACAATATCTATGTGAACCTTTTCAAACCTGTCACCTGGTGGTAAGAAGGAGCCAAGAGGGCTTTTAGTGTGCCTCTGGACTTTAGACCGTTGACAGGAAAGACAATTGCGTGTCCACTTCGTCACCTCGGCATTGACGCCGGGCCACACAAAGCGTGCTGAAACCAGCTTTCGCGAAGCCTCGATGCCGGGGTGAGAAAGGGAATGGAGATTGAGGAAGATGTCTTTCCTGTATGAAGAAGGAACGTATGGACGAGGAGTAGAGGTTGACGTATCACATAACAACTTCCTCTTGATACCCGGGAGTGTTATCCACTCTAGCCGTAAAGAAGAAGTTAATGTGGGGTCGATGATTTCGTCCTCTTGGAGCTGTGCCATAGCTTCAAAATCTATGATTGGAATAGGAGAAATAGAGTCGATCTGGATGCGCGAAAGGGCATCGGCAGTGGTGTTATCTACCCCAGAGATATGCCGAACGTCAGTGGTGAATTGGGAGACGTATTCAAGGTGGCGTGCTTCTCTGGGAGAATGTCGTTCATGACGGGAAATCATCGCGAACGTAAGAGGTTTGTGATCGGTTAAGATGTGAAAATCTCGACCTTCTATGAAGTACCTGAAGTGACGAGTAGTTAGGTACATTGCCAGCAACTCCCTACCAAAAGCACTATACCGAGTTTCGGCAGGTTGAAGCTTGCGAGAGAAAAAGGCTAAAGGAGACCAAACGTTATTCAAATACTGCTGCAAGACACCACCGACAGCAAAGTCGGAAGCGTCAACTTGAATACGCGTTGGTGCAGAGTCTTGAGGATG
>JABUQX010066521.1:0-11400 GCA_015478945.1 Trachelipus rathkii | reverse complement strand
GAGATTGTTCATAAAGAAATTAAAATTTCACAAGCTTGAGTCGACCCAACCCTGAAATTCTATCGCAGGAAATCAGCGAGGAATGAGAATCGGAAAGATAAGACGAAAGGCAATTCATTATTGAAGTAAAAGGAGGGAGCAGAATTGATATGAGTTGAGAGAATTGAAGGGTTCAAGTCATCATCGGACATATGAGGTGGAAGAGTTAGATATGTCTGCAGGCTGAGAAGATCATTGATGGGAAAAGTAGAATAAAGTAGGAGGATAAAACAGAACCCTGGAAGGAGACACCACTATAGACAAAGAAAGGAGAAGGAAGTCGCCCCAATCAACAACAAGGCCAAAAGCGATTGAGCGATTTTTGAAGAAAAAGCTAGACAGTAAAGTAGAGAGCGAAGACAAAATTGAGAAGAAGAAGAGAAGAGGGAAGGAGAGGGGAAAGGAGGAGAGAGAAGGGGGAGCTTGAGGAGAGAGAAGACGTGAGGAGTGGACGCGTTGCCATGTAAGCTGAAGACTGGGTGTCAACAAAAATGCTTTTGGAGATATGTCAAGCGCCACCACACAAGGCTTCCCAGTAGTTCCTAAGGCGAAAAAACCATAAATCGATCTGTTAGAATAGAGAAGGATGCATATCGCAACAGGATGAGGATAGCGATCGAGCAGCCGAAAGCGAAGTACGTGGATAGATCGAGACAAGAAGGAGGGAAGAGCATGAGATTCACAGATGAGAAATCTAAGAAGTAGAGAAAAGTGATGGGAGCAAGGTTCAAAATGAGACTGAATGAGGTAGAAATGAATACGAATGTGACGAAGCTATGAGGGCGAGGGATTGTTAGAAGGAAATCAGAGCGAAGGAGAAGAAAGCAGTCGAATTTGTTTTTCGGAATAGGTCTTTGGAGTGTGGATCTATATTGCTATTACCGCGCTTTCCAACACTGATAAGGAATAAATTTATAGATGTGTGCAATCGAGGATTGAGGTTCTCAATGAATGTATATAATAAGTGATGTTAAAGTTTTTGAACCAGAAGGAATGGGGACGAGCTGGGTTTAGTTAAGCGGTCAGCTATCTCAGCAGAGCACAAGCGGTCCTAATAACGAGAAATTTTATCCGAGGAAGTATGGTAGAATGCCATCCGGGCCACCAGAGTACTCACCAGGAGGGAGAGGACTTCCTGAGGGACTAATTTCATGGATTATTTCAGAATGCTCAATGCAAGCGACCGTTATTGCTAAAATAAATGAAATTGAAAGCAAAGGATGAATTGTTTAAGGAGAATGGGAATGGGCAGTTCACCTGATAGGAGTATGGGAGTAGGGTGGGATACCCAGAAGGAGGAAGAGGTAATATCTCATTTGAACTGGAGATGTTTAAAAACATTATGACTTGTATAGTTTGTGTAATATAGTAAGGTGGAGACATGATTAGTAGAGAGTGACCTCAAAAGAAATGGTCTATGAAAGAGACGGGCGATGTTTGGAAAGATTGTAATCGTACTGTTTTTTCTAGTGTTGGAGTAGATTAACAACAGAGATCAGCAGAGCGAATAAAGGAGGGAGGATTAAGGATTATGATTTACAGAAGCTTGTCTGGAGAATTGTTTTTGGCAAGAGGCCAGAGAAGATTTGTCAGTAGGAGAAACAAGGACAAAGGCAGCGCATTTTCGTTTAATAAAAGTCCGCTTTGCTTGTCGAAGAGTATCCCTGCAACGATTTCTAGCTGAATGAAAATTAGCGAGAGTGATATTAGAGTGCAGGTTCAAAAACATTACCGATGAGAACAACACGAGCGACACCGACAGGACCATATTCCTTAGTGTTCAAACTTCAGTAAAATAAGAAATTGCATATTTAATTAAGATTCAAAAATATAATATAATATAATGATGTAATAATAATGAGTATCCATTTATCGTAAAGAAGAAGAACAAGAGCAAAATCGATTCGAACCACGGATAGAGTCTGTAATTGTAAGAAAGTGATAAAGCCATCCCCTAATATATAGAGAAGTCCGTTTTTAAAATAGCTCCAAGAAACCCGGAAACCATACCCTTTATAGTTTCCATAATCGTGTGCTTCATCCCCTGATATGAGGAAGATTGAATTAATGAGTGAGCCCACGTTACTTGAAACAGTCTGTAATGGTCCTACTTAATATATGCGGAAAGAAGAAAATTTTGAAGTGACGTTAGTTACTATTGTTATAGATAATGTCATTCCTAATCATCTTATAATACGAGTCACATACCTTCACTGATAGAATATATAGTCTAAAATTGTAGGCGGACGCCGTGTTTAGAAGCAAGTGCGCTGTATATGATATGCGTGACATGCGTTATCCCTTCAGTGGCTCTTCTTCAGTCGAATCATTTATTAAAGGGGAAAATAAACATTTAAATGAGTTGACTTCAGTGAAGGATAAAAAACTGAACATTGACAACGAAGAAGGCCAAAGGAAAACAGTCTAACAAGTGTTGTCCAGGTATGCGACCCTGTTGGAGAGAAAAGTAGATACCCTCAAAAGAAACTCCAGTTGTAAAGTGGCTGCGAGTATAAGAAATAATAAAGTATGCTTCAAATCGGTTAAGTACATTAAGTAGCTAATAAAAAGATTCTATTAAGAAAGCAGATAGTGGGCCCATGAGCACGAAGGTGGTATTTGAGATATTTTGTAATAACTCTCTAATTTATGCAATTATGATATTCCCCGAGCGTTTTTAAAAGCTTTTATCGTCTGTATAACATGATCTTAATCAAACAATTCCACAAAAGATTTCAGGATAATAATAGAAGAATTCGGCCTAGTCCGAATGACTTGAAATATTAACTCCATTCGACATATTAATAATAATAATTTGAACATTATTTTATCTTTAAAGACTTATATATATTTTCTCTTATCTAATAATATTAGTTGTTCAAATAATATCGGTAGTAGTTTGGTGAACGAATAATCTCTTGTTTCGGCCACATTGAGTTGTGTTACATAAATAATTAGGTTATTTAATCTACGTGACATTTTCAGCTCTTGAGTTGTTGAGGGTAATTATACTGTATGGTTTATAATCTTCTTTCTTACCCAAATATCGTAAATCCGATTACTGAGTAGGATAGTCGACAATATTAGTTTTATGAATTTTTTTTTCCCCCCCCCCCCAAATGTCTTAACTCTTAACCAAGCATATGCTTTACATTATTTATCAGGTTTATAATTCGCCTTAATTTAGTTTGGCGCTAACCACTATTTGTTGAATACTCAATTAATGGTAAATCTACCTTAAATTATACGACCTCAATTATAAGTCTATATATTTCTGTCTAAGTTAATGAGAATGAATATTAAATATATAAATACAGTTAGTAATACTTTGAGAAGTAGTTAAATAATGTATACAATAAAATAAATAAGGTCACTTAATGTAAAAATCTGTTACTGTTATGTATATATATATATAATTTATATAAGAGACAGTAGCAGATAGCTAATAAGCATAATATTCTTGTAGTAATAAGAATAGGATAAAGATTAAAGATCTATTTAATAAGCCATGAAGTAAATCAATACTAGTAATTTTGTAAGGTAAGTTATCTAAGCGCTATGCCCATACATCTCGGACCCCTCGGTGTCGGGTGTGTCCTCGTTGATATCCCAGATAGAATTGGTTTAAGATTGTACTTTCTTTTTGTTACTAAAATGACCAATCTGCTAAATTACTGTCATACCTTTCAGATCTCTACAAATACAGAAGTAAAGAATGCTTAATATAAAATAATGTATTTATACCCAGGTTCTGCGAATATATTAATAAAACGATTCTCCTAAACACCTTAAAGTTGCAAGGTATTAATGTTCAATATTAATCCAGTAGCCTACTATACTGCCCACTAGATTCTCGAGCACAAATGCCATGTTTGCTGCATTTGAAAATAATTAGTTCCAGTATGTTAAACACCGATAAGCCACTCAATTAGCTACCTTGTACCTGCTCTATTCCTGTATTTCCATCATCGAATGGTAACTGTCAGAGTTTTTAAGGATGTGGCAAGCCATGGAGAGTGGGTTAGATAAAAGTGGCGATATATAATGAAAGAAACAGACTCTACGCGCTTGGTGGCGACATAATCTGCTATTCGGGATCATTCATCAGTTACACGCGCGCTACGCCATTAGCTCCCACTGCTAAACTTTCGTTGCCATCATTACCTATCATTCCTTTACGCGGAGATCCCAACGCACCAAATCGCAACTCCAACTTAACCAACACTAAATCTAATAAGGATACATGTATCTAACTTGTGGATATTGAGTAATTAAATATATGACAATAAATAATAAATCCTAAAGGTGAAGTTATTAGGAAAAACATCTATTATTATATAATTCACAATTAAAATTAAGTGAAAGTCCCCTTTAAAATATAATATATGTTAAACATCAAACGAAACCTGACTCGGTGTTGAAGTTAGATAGTCATATTATAAATGTAATAATATGAATTATAATAATATCAAAAGCCATTTAATTCACAACCACTATAAAAAACACTCACTGAAATCATATATATATATACTATAATATTATGTAATTATCCTATATATCAATTTTGTTAGTAACTGAAAAATATTTATGTCATTTTACTAAAAAAAATAAATATAAAAAATAATACAAAGTAAATAAATTAAAATATTTCAATAAATCACAGATATATAAATTAAAAAGTATTTAGATAATATTAATATGTATAATTAATAATAATTATCATAATTAATTATTACTTATGTATTTATCCTATTAAATATATAGGTAATAAATAATTTATACGCTCAATTAATAAAGTAACCTCAAAGTTGTTATTAGAGAAATACTTATATAATATTATGTTTAATATGTTATAACAATATCACTTTTTTTTATTTATAGGTGATTTAAATGAGAAAGGATATATTATTTCTCGAGGTGTGTTTAATTTATCAAACAAATCTGGAAACCATGATTGAGTAACAGTTGACACAGCTGCAATTTGTAAAAAATCTGTGTTTTTTATGTAAACTTTTGAAATGGACTTTTGGTTGCCTTTCCAATTATAGCGTTTAGTTGCAAATAGGTTAATCCCTATAGTCCAAAGGCCACTTCCTACCGACCCAAAATTGATCAAACTGAGTGTGAGCGTACGAATCAGGCACTCTTATATATCTTTTATCTAGTGGATTTTCAAGCACATGTATGTTTTATTAAAGTTTATTAGGTGGCTTCTAGTAATGTTCGTGTGATAAATATTTAATATAATTCATTAATAATTTACTATCATACCCAATAAAAAATAAAGTATATAAGATATATAGATGAGTAAAATAATATAAAAGTATTATACATTATTATTGTAATAACTCACTATAGATAATATAACTTTAAATAACCAGATATCCTCTTAAGATTAATACCTATATAGTATATATATATATATATGGATATAGATATATGATCTGTAGGCACGAGTATTCCCACACGAATAGTGCGCGGCACTTATAGTGTTCGCACGAAAAATCTGTCAGGGTATGGTTCCGCCCGTGATGTTTAATTATTGTAACATCTCCAACCATTTTAGTGAAATTACGTTTTGTTCAATTTATTACATAAGAAACAACGAATTCTTTAAAAGACACTAAAATCCTCCCATCTCTCCTGAAAGTCACAACTATAATAGTATTATAACTCAGTAATATACATATCCTTCTATACTATATATTATTATATATTAAATATTAATATATATATTATAATATATTTATTAATTATTTTATAAATAATTAATATATATAATCTATATTATTTATATATAATATTAATTATAATATAATTAATATATAATATTTATATTATGCAAACAACTATATAGCAAGTATAGGAATTTAAGTAGCTACGTAGAGTAATAAAAATAAATTTAATTAATGAGAACCTCAAAGTGGTACGCAGTTTGCAACTATTAAATGTAATCCATTCCACCGAAATATGAAAACCATTCAAAAACTTTCAATGTCAGAGAATATAGCGAATTGTATCACTACTATACCTTAAGTGTAAGGTAATATTGAACATTATAATATCTATATTACTGGATCTTATAACATCCTCACAAAGTATTTCTATTTTTAAAAAGAATAAAGTTCATTTATTATTTTTTAGTTAATTTGTACTTAAAATGTTTTCATGTAACCATACCATAGGTTTGAACCCTTGTGAGAGTAAACTCGACTCTCCAAACTATACCTCTCTTCTCTTCTCCTGATGGGAGTTGGGGATCCTTGGGACGCCACCCAGCATCAAGCATCTGGACTTGGAGAAATTTCTTTGAGAAATTTTGTCTATATCTTTCCAGCTTTTTTGAATTTGGGAGTGTAAAGCTGGTGTACTACACCCCAAATCTTACTATTAGCCAGCATATAGAAATTAAACGATTCCGAGCATATTTGCCCTCAATGAGGATCAATCACTTGAGGACAAACCAGTATTATATAACACTTGCCAACTCAGGTTTTTATAAGCAGATTCAACCTAAACTTCAAATCAGCAATCAACATTTCCCTGTGTTCATTACACATTAAGAATATAGAGACAGTAAAAAGCCACACATGGCCTATCGAGACTGTCCCAGTCAACCCACCAAACAACATACTCATGCAAATCCACAAAGCACCCTAGGGCTTGTCAATTTGTTGTAACAACCCACCAATTTGGTTTAGTCAAAACTAATGATATATAAATATGATACCCAAAACATCCACATGCATTAATAACTAAGTTATGGTCACACATGCCATCTAACATTAATAACTACTATAACTAAAAACCTGCCAATTTGGCTTCATCAATATATTATTATATGATACCCAACCTATCCATAAACGAAATCTAACCCTTTCTTAAATGTTGCAATCGAGTCACACTCAACAACCTCCTCTGGCAGACTATTCCAAAATTTAACAACCCTATTACTGAATGCATGCTTTCTCATATCTTATTATGCCCCCTGGGCGCCTGTCCATGATCTCCTCTATGAAAATTTATTGGTCTCTGTATTATCATTAGATGTAAATATTTGTAGACTTGTATCATGTCCCCTCTGGGAAATCGCCTTTCTACAGAAACATTCCAACTCCTTCCAGCCTCCTCATCTACTCAAACTCCGTAGAATTCATCTTTGTTGCTCTAATGCCACCTCTCTCTCTAGCATATCTAAGTCTTTCTTTAAATAAGGGGCCCAAACTTGTGCACAATACTCTATTACTGGCCTAACATAGCTATTATACAGTTTACTTATTACTTCCTTGCTCTTGTAAACAACATTGCGATTTATTATGCCCAGCATCTTATTAGCTTTATTTCTAGCTTCCAAACACTGATTAGCTACTTTCAAATTACTGCTTATAATCACACCTTAATCTTTTTCTTGGTCCACAGACTCAAGCCAATCCCCATTCATATCGTAGTTAAAACTTTTATTTGAGTAACCTAGGTGAAGAACCTTACACTTTTACTATTAAAATTCATTTGCCACTTATCTGCCCACCCAAGAAGTTTATCAAGATCATTTTGAATCTTTTTTTTTTTTTTTACTATTCCTAACCGAGAGCACACTTTTTGAGTAACATCTGCAAACTTATGTATTTATCCCTGGTCTAAATCTCATTGCATATATGAGGAAACAATAGTGGCCCCAGCACTGAACCCTGTGGACACCACTATTCACTATTTCCCATGATGATTTATTCCCATTTTGTACACACTGCTTTCTATTTCGCAACCACTCTTTAATCCAACCATGTACCACTCCATCTATACCCACATTGCAATAACTTTTCATCAGCCTTATGTGGGAACCTTATCAAAAGCTCTACTAAAGTCTAAATATACAACATCAACTGGATCTCCTTGGTTGATGCAGTCAGTAATGTATTCCATAAATTCTAAAAAGGTTTGTCTTGATATATCTACCCTTTCTGAAACCGGGTACAGTCATACACCTTGTTACTTAAATATTTCATATGACCTTTCATAATCTTTTCCAGAACCTTACAACCAGAGATGTTATTAACTGGCCTATAATGTAAATTTTCCTACTACCTTTCTTATAACAGCACAACATATGCCATTTTCCAGTCATCTGGTACCTCACCAAATGTTATAGATCGCTTAAAAATCAAATACAGTGCCTTTGCAATGCTGGTACTACCCTCTTCAGAATTCTACCATATATACCATCCCGGGCCTGCAGCTTTACTTGGGTCAATATGATCTAATAAACGTTTTATATCTTTTACATCAAATTCAAATTCTGTAAGTCTATTTGTTACATGCATACAAGAACTATTAGTCTCCAAACTATTATCTAATCTTTCCTCAGTAAACACTGAAGCAAAATAAGCATTGAAAATTTGACCATTTCCTTATCTGAACTCACTAAATTTTCATCAATTTTAATTGGACCAATTATCCTATTTAAATTTATAAAAGCTAAAAAACTTCTTCAGATTCTTATTACTATTCCTTGCTAAATTAATTTCTGCCTCTCTCTTTGCCTTTCTTATGTTGAGATTCACACACAAATTTATATTCTTCATCCTAACAATTCAATCAACATACTACAATTAAATATTAATAAAATAAAAAATAAACATGAACTTCAACACCTTAACTAAATACAATGTACACCATGCACTTATACAGGAAACTTATCTTACACAAAACTACCTCTCTGAATTTCCTAGCAACACAATCCTAAGACAAAAATCTATCCAATCATAGCCTCGTTACCCTCATACCCAAAAATATCCATTTCTGAAACACCAAAAATCACTCAACAAATTTTGAACAAAAACCAAATATCCATGTACCAAACAATAGAAGTAAAAATCAATAATAATAAAAAAAATATCTAATTAATTTCTACATCCCTTTATCCACTTCTCAACACCTCAGATTGAGTTGTATCACACTTATATCCCCCTTAACTCAATATAATAATTTAATATTGGTGTGTATTTTAAATGCTCATCATTCTGCATGGTTTAACACACACACACACACACACCAAAAGGTGAAACATTCATAGACAGCCCATAATCGCTCAGTATCCTCAATAACAGAAACTAACCCACTAAATAATCATTCCAACATAATCAGAACTCCACATCCCCTAACATATCCTTCAGCTCCCCCCCCCCCAAGTCATCATAACTTGGCAAACCTTCCCTGCTCTCTCTCATCATCACATTTCAATTTGAACATCTGAACAGGCAAGCTTTCACTTACCTCATTGAACAAGATCTAAAATCCTTCCAAATAACTGACTATCCATATCTTAACTCAATACAACATTACAACAAAACAATCGTAAAAGCACCCCAAAAATACATCCCCCATCAACACCCTAATAAAACAAAGAAACTCCCTCAGACAAAATAGACAACCAAATCAAAATCAAATAAACCAAATCATTGACCTTTACAATACAATAAATAACCTAATCAACTCGAATAAGAAAATGAATTGGCAACAGCACACCCAAACACTAAACCAAATATATATATATATCAGAGCTGGGCGCGCCTATAATTTTTTTGTACGCCTGCGCCTATGCCGCCGGACCTAGTGCGCTTAGCGCCTATGCGCCTATATTTTTGGTCACATCAATGCGCCTAGCGCCTATGCGCCTACGACTTTTCGCCGGCTAGTGGATGTTCGCTAAATTTATTTGCAAAGTAAACTTTAGTGCGATAATAAAAGCATGCTTTTATAAGGAAGAAAAACACACTTATTAATTTTTGTAATTAAAACACCGTAAACTAATATCTACACATCCTTTTCCTCCTCCATGTCCTTGTGATCCATGTTTTCCCCCAGGAGGTTCAGCTAGAGCGCTGCAGAAGTTGAAAATCTTCAGAGCCATAGTTGCCAATTTATTTGTAGTTAAGAAAACTGAACCAAAGTTATGAGAGAGAGATATTTATATATATATATATATATATATATATATATATATAGTATATATATATATATATATATATATAGTATATATATATATATATATATATATATATATATATATATATATATATATATATATATATATATATAAGAGAGAGATAGAGATGATATATATATATATATATATATATATATATATATATATATATATATATATTTACAATTGGCTTTAGGAATGATACAAAGTTTGCCAAGCTCTTGCCCGAACCCTATAAAGAAAAAAATGCTGGTCTTGTTCATAGTTACTGCGAAGCGCATAGAAATTAAGCCGCTGTGCGCTTGCTTAGTCCGCTTTAAAAATTGTTGCTCTATGCTCTTTGCGCCACGAATTATAGTGCCATAGGCAACTTGTGTGGCGCACCCAGCTCTGATATATATATATATATATATATATAGTAATAGAAAGATATATATATATATATATATATCTATATTATTATATATATATATATTATATATATATATATATATATATATATATATATATATATATATATATATATATATATAAAGTATATATATATATATATATATATATATATATATATATATATATATATATATATATATATATATATATATTAGGATGTGCCTGTAATATTTGGTAACTATTCGTATCTGCCTATTCAGCTAAAATGTCTAATATTCGTGATTTCAGTTTCTTTTGTCAACTATTCAAATAATATTGAGCTAAGTAAAACAGCTAAATTACGCCAACATATGGAAAGTTATTTCAATTTAAAATTGAAATTTTAGAAACTTATTTTCCAAAAATAAAAATATAGCCAAATTTTTTAGCCAATATGGCGAAAATCTTTATGTCATTTGTCGATCATATATGGATGCTTGACATTTTTCAATATTCTAAAAATAGAATTCATTTAGTGATATGGGATAAATGGATCAAACATGGTAGCTGGTATAAGGAGAGTGGCTTGCTATCAATTTCATAGTTTTATTTACATGTTGCAACCATGCATTCACGATTCAATATTATGTCAGAAGTCTGTTAAAGATATTTTATTTACTTGCAGAAGCATATCTCTCATTTTCACCATTCAGCAACGGCAGCTGCAAAGCTTAAAACTTTACAGATGCAGCCGAATGTCAAACAGCATAAATTAATTCAAGACGTTTCTACACGCTGGAACAGAACTTATGCATATGCTTAAAAGATTGTTTGAACAAAAAGTTCCCCTATCCACATACGCTGCTGAATGCAATCAGAAAATGTTGACTGATTTTCAGTGGCAAAATTATTCCATTTACTTGATCCATTTGACAACATCACTAAAACAAGCATTAAACGTGAAGTAACAGTCGCCCAAGTGATCCCTTAAATTTTAGCAATAAATC
>JABUQX010066520.1:20000-45692 GCA_015478945.1 Trachelipus rathkii | reverse complement strand
CCCTACCTATATATGCGGATTGCATTCTGTCTGGGGCGCAACTCTGAAGAGAGTTTGAAGGATTTGATAGAGAAACTATTGCAGGTGTTGAAAGTGAGCTGTGAAAAGTAACGGGATAAGAGTAAGTTATGTTGTGAGCGAGGACACCTCCTCCAGTGTGAAGTTATGTTAGATCGTGGAAGCTAGAACAAGTGTCTGAGTTAAAATTTTTAGGTAAATATTTGGATTGAGAAGGAACGGATCGATGCAAGATGTTAGTTAGTAAAGTTGGCTGAATGCCAGGAGGTGGCTTGGTGCAACTTAAAACCGTGGTGAATTGCAAAGCGACTAATAAGTCGTTGAGGCTAGGTCTTTACAGAGGTATGTGTTACCTGTGATATTGTATGTTATGAGACTATTTGTCTGCCAATAAAGTAATATAGATCTAGAAATTCCATGGCGTTCAAGGATGACATGCTTAGCGTGCAGGTGGAGAAGAATTTGATAAAGAGAGAGAGAGCTATTAGAGAGTGGGGTGGTGTGAAGGAAAGGGGTAAATGATGAGAATAAATGAAAGTATTGTTGAGATGTTGGCAGAAAGGTATGAATTGATATAGTGGGAAGCGTCGGATGTATAGTGGTGAGTGTGTTGGAAACCGACCGGCTGGAGTACCGAAGAGAAAGTGGATTGAGTCGGTAAACGAATGTCTGAAGGTAGGAATATGTGAGTTTGCAGACGGCGAGAATTAAAGTGCAATCTAGGAGAGAATGCGGGTTTTGTATGGGCATGTTGTGGCCACTCTTGCCAGGGATAACCCTTAACATTGACGATTACCATTAGTGAGGGCACGTCGGCTCCCATATGCTCTAGGGTGATTTCGCTGTGACTAGCTTCACTTAATTAATGTTACAGAGGGACTGTAATTATGTTATAATACAAAGTGTTAGTTCATGTTCTTCCTATGCTATTTTCTTTTCCGATGCTTGCTACAGTCCACCTACCCCCAATTAGGGAAAAGAAAGTGAAGTAAAGAAAGAAAGAACAGAATTATTTATTATATATTAGTATATTATTTATATAATACTTTATATATTATATATATATATATACTATAATACTATAATATTATATTATTATAATATATATTATATGTATATAATATATTATATCATTATATATATATATACATAGAAACTAAAGTACGTGTCCGGTTAGAATTTAAATAATGGAATTAGATGGTGCTTTTGTAAACTGATGAAAAGAATGTGAGGGAGATTTGGAAAGAACCACTTCGAGAATCTGCCTAATTTTGGCAGTAAAACAAGAGTGATATTGTGTAAGGTGTGGTTTGCATGTGCAGAAGAATATGAATTTTTGTGGATGTAGGCTTTATTAGCAAGAGGAGTAATGGGTAGAGTAGAAGAGTTAAAGAATTGGATAAATCCGCCAGTATAAATGAAAATTACTGGTGAAAATGATCAAAACGAATGGAGGCGATGATCGTTATGATGGATTTGGAAGTTGGTGCAATAAAGCGTGTGTGGAAGGTGTATTCCGAGGGATTGAGGCAGAGCAGTAATTACTTTTGTTACTAAACAATTGGAAATTAGTTATTGCTGTTAGTGTGTGTATAGTTATGTTTCTCTTTCGTATTTTGGTCGAAAGAGCTGCGTTAGAGGACTGAAGCCACAGAATGCGTGAAGAACAAGTGCGCTAGAGTGGTAGAGGATGTGTGCGTCAAATATCTTTACATTGAAACAATATGAGGAGAGAATTATAATTGTCTTATTTTTTTTTTGTTTGCAACAGGGGTATTGATAGGGTAATAGGGAAGCTCTGTATGCAGTATTAATATATATGTTGTTGGTATATCGCTTCTGAGAATTGGATATCAATAAAGTATTGATGACGATATGTTGAGCATGTCTAAAAGAATAATCATGGTGCTCAATGTGATTGTTTACTATAATAGCGATGAGACAGGTGTGTATACTCTCTTGGTTATTTCAATTTTGACTACTTGAATGGTTATATCAAGAATTATAGCTGGGAGTGCAGACTAATGTTGTTTTTAGATATGATGGAGACATGGAGAGATGAAAGGTCCCTACCTATTATAGCGATGATATGTTCTTTGTGGCGATAGTCTGAAGATGAGTCAGAGGATTCGAGAGAGAGATTTGCAGGGTCGTAAAAAGAGGGTTCCTGACAAGTAAACTATAGAAGAGTAAGTTAGGTTGTGAGTGAGGACAAGTCCTCAGTGTGAAGTCTATGTTAGATGGTGAGCACTGGAACAAGTGTCTGAGTTTAAATTATTAGGTATCATGTTGGATTGAGAAGAACGTATGACTTTTAGAGTGTAGTAGGATAAGTTTGAATGGCATGATGGTGGCTGGTGCAATTAAATCGTGAATGTTAAAAGGGACTAAAGTCTGTTATAGTGCGCTTAGTCTGCATGAGGTTATGCTGTCTTTACCTGTGTTATTGTATAGTATGAGACTATGGCTGGAATAAGAAGTATAGATCTAAAGTTCAGATGTGTTCAGATGACAAGTTTTAGGGTCGTGCCAGGTGCTGAAGTAAAGATTGATAAAATGAAAGGAATGAACGTATTAGAATGTTGTGTGGTGTTAAGAAAGGGTAAACGAGAGAATAAATGAAAGTGATGTTGAGTATGTTGTCATTGTGAAAGATTAATGATGGTCGTGGTTTAGCGGATGTATTACTGCGTAAGTCTGTTGGAACCGAACCGTCCTGGGAGACCAAAGAAAAATGGATGAGTCAGAAAGGAATGTCTGCAGGATGAAAAGTTGAGTTGTGGCAGAGCGAGCTATATAAAGGTGCACCTGACATGAAGAGAATTGCGGGCGTTTTAGGGATGGTTGACCCACCTGGCCAGGGATGAACCCTACACCTTGACGATTTGCCATAGTGAGATTCCGTCCGGTCCCGTGAAGCTTCTAGGGTGATTTTCTGGACTCGACGAGTCTTACTAATTAAGTACAGAGCGTGGCGGTAAGCTGGGCTTTCTTTTTGACTTTGTCAGTATTCTAATACTGCTTTGTCTTTCCGATGCTTGTCACGCACTTTACTCCTAGTCTTGGGGAGAAAAAGAGATGAAAAGAAATATACTTTTAACTTGTAGCCCCCATTCCGACCATCCACTTCCCTACGAGAGCAGACGATCGGAATACTGTAACCCACAGCAGGTCCCAACCCAGATGAATCAACGAAGTTACGTCTGATTCTTCAATGTCAGATGCTTGTTCGTTCATGGAGGGCCATGGGAATCCTAAGTTTATAATGCCGAAGGAGGTGACTGCCCAGAATGAGACGAAACAGACGCGTCAATTTTTGTTTTGTGAAGATAATTCTGGGGTGTGGTGGATATGCAGAGATCGCATTTTGTGTTGAGTGTGAATGTGTGTTTAATAATTCGACCGTCACAACAAATTTTCATCAGAAATTGATAATAGTGTTATTGTATAGCATTTTGACCTGATTTCAATATCTGCAATTCATATTGCTGTATAGCACGGACGTTTTATGATGAAAGAAATTTTTCATCGAATATTACCAGATTTTTTACCATTTCATATAAAGAAACGTTAAGTTTTTCACCATTTTACCTTAATATTTATCTTGTACAGTTTTTGATTATTAGCAACGACTATTGATTAACTTACCGTTTTATCATCGTCACGTTGTGCATACACCTCATTCACGAGTTCATGTTGCAGAGCTTTATGTGCCGTCACACGAATGCTTACTACTTTTAGTTTAATCTTTGTCTTCGTAGCCGACAAGGCTGTGTCCTGGTTTATTATTTGAATTTTCTCTGGTATCAAACAGCATGCCCTCGACAATCTAAAAAGAACCCATAACAAATTTTGCTTGTATAGTGCTGTTCACAATCAAACAACGAACAATACTAACAGCACCTTAAAAAATAAATACAATATGTATTTGTTCGTCTCTTAGCGTTACCAAGATTAAAGCTATCGTCGCCGCATCAGATCTTGCTCAAACGGATTACGCCATGATAAATTAAAAAGTAAAGCTTTCAATGCCGTTTCGCCCTATACCCATTATATTATGAAGTAACCAGAGAGATCATCATGAAGAACTTATTATTTGTATTATTGAATCAGCCGGTTGCGTAATAGGAAAAAAACAAGCTCCTTGTTTCCGAAAAAAAACGTGTGTTTTTTTCATGAAAAAAAAACCAGCCTCTGAAAAAAAAACAAGTAAAAATTTGTTTTTTCGTATCTTCGTTCCAAATTAAGTTGTGGAATTTACAGGTTTGAACAATTATATTATAAAGATTTTAACAAATATGCTCTAATTTTTTTACAATTTTTGGTTCCAATTTCCTACAAAAAGTGGAAGCCCTTGAGTTTGTTTAAAATTTTATGAGTTTTCCATATTTTTATTTATTATCTGAAATTTTGAATTTCTTCTACTCATCCTGCTGCTTCATTAATTTCTTCTTTACCATTCTACTTAGAATATATTTATTCATAATATTTAAATTCAGAATTAGAAAGCCCACAGTGCAAAAGAGTCGTGGACTGATTTTTAAGGATAATAAAACGGTAGCCAAATGAGCGTCCTCGCCCAGAAATGTAACTTTGTTGTGGAGATGTTGCAAAAACTAGGATTTATTGCTCATAATCTAGAACTATGAAATTCTGAAAAGTTGAAAAACTGAGAGATTACTGATTAATGTTAAGGCAAGCAAGGCTCTAAGAGTCCTGTTACTCCACCACTGTCATCTCACATTGATATACTTCATACCTACTATGAATTACCTCAGATCCTTATCACGTCACTATCAAAAATTAAGATGTGGTCTGAATCACGCTGATGAGCCCAGTGATAATGAGCTTGACAGTAGTCACACACAGTATTCAGTTATCAGTAGTGACTGGGGTCTGGGATGTGGGGACTAGTGATTAGAAAAATCATGAAAGCTGTGAATCACAAAGCCAAATATTTAATTCACATCTCACTGGCATAGCTCGTTCATTTAAAATCTAATAATTTTTAATGTTCAATTATTGTTATTATCATTTCGCATCCCTAATTCACTTTGATATGCTTGTCATCAGATCTCCTTTCGATATAAATATTAAATTATACATTAATATTAAACATGAAATTTATACCAATATGATTATAATGGTAACCTGTTAAAAAAACATAGTAAATATTAGCTAAGTAAAGCCTACCAAACCAGCAGTCGCAGCTACAACCTACTTAAATCGGCTAACGAATAAACATCAATGATCAATATATAAGAAAGGTAGTTCTGCCCTATTTATAAATTCATAATGGTTAATTAATTGGTTGATCAGGTTTATTAACTATTTGAAAATAAATTGAAGAAAATAAACTCAAGTGAACATTCATATTAGAACTCTTAATTTTTTAAAAAATACATTTAAATGAAGAATTAAACGAAAAAAAAACTGAAAAAAACAATGTTTTTCCTGAAAAAAAAATAACCGATCTTTAATAAAAACGGTTTTATTTCCCAACCTAATACGGTGGAAAGGAAAAAACATCAAGCCTCGTTTTTTTCCGAAAAAACAGTTTTTTTTTATCATGAAAAATAAAAAACAGCTGAAAAAAACAAGTAAAAATTTGTTTTTTTTCGTTTTTTCAATTAAGTTGTTAAAGTTTGAACAATATATATTATAAGTTTCTTACATTATTTGGTAACTTTGGACATTTGCTCGGTTCCAATTTCCTACAATGAAGCCCGCTTGAGGTTCCCCTTTACGTTTATGTATCGTACTATCCTCCCTCTTTGATGGCCCTCCCCTTTTCTTCTTTCCTCACTTTGGCCCTTTATTCGCTTTTCCGTTTTGTCTGTTTCCTGTTTGGTCTCTCGTTCAGTGACCATCAACCTCCTTGATTCCCCGGTCTGGCATCGACGGGACTCACGGTTTTATTAAAACCCGGACCTTTTCTCCCTTATCCTATCTCGGTCCGCCTATTGTAGTTCAACCGATGCCTTGGTTAGTAATACTCACTGAGGGACGCTGACCTCTGTAACTTGGTGTATAACTCTGCTTTCCGCGTTCGGTTTATGCATGTGTTCTTGGGGACGGTCAGCGGTATGTCCGGGGCTTCCGACGGCCCACCATCCGCGCCCTCCCTACGGGGTGGGGTTCGGGGCGTTATGTTGGTAGGATTCTGGCCTGCGCCTTCTACAGCTCAAGACACTTTCCATAGGGTCATAGTTTCCCCTTCCCCGTTACACTCTGGGTTAATATTGTCCTTTTACTGTCTCATTTGTTTATTGTATTATTGGTTTTCATCTGCGTGAGAAAGTCTTATTTAATAGGAGTCTTAATTTATGGAAATACGCCCTTAATTAAAAAATCACGATTTTGAAAGAAAGCGATCTTCCAATTCTATAAGTCGGGTCCACCTCACTGGCTATTCCCAGGCTTCCTACACAGACCAATATTTAAGGGCTTTTGATCTGTCCTCCAGTCAGAACAAAGAGTAGGTTGGCTTCGCTGCTCGTACTCTCATTCTATGCCAGCGAACCTGGCCTTATCCTTTCTATATGCCCATGACTCTGTAATTATCCTGCTTTACTACGCCTTGACCGGTTCTCCTTTCTCCATATCTGTTCTGGTGATGGTTGAATTGTCGTGCGTCATTAGTCATGTTACCTGCGGTACGCTCATCTAATCAATTCTTCGTGCTCATGCAACACTTAAGAGGAAGATTCGGTGTCTCTTCTCATCGCTTCACCTCCTGTCGTTAAGGTGGCCTCCATACTCCGCCTACCTATTTTACAACCCTGTTGCGTACAGTACCGTACTGGTAAGCCGATTCCACGTTCTCGTAACTCCTATCCTGTTCGTAGGAATGGCCCCACTTTGAACCTTAGTCCTTTGAATATTTCTTACTACTCTAGTAATCGCCCGTATTCCAACCTCTGCACGTTCGTTCATCCATACTCTCTCTCAGGGATCCTTAGACCTAACGCTACCTCAGTCATCGCAGAGCCGGGCGATCATCTGGCTTACTCCGATGAGGAATCTTTTCTCTACCTCTCTCGATGTTGCCGCCCATTCTCGATCATCCAGTACTCGTTAGTTATTCGTCTTCTTCTGTTTTCAATTTTCGTGGCGCACTACTCTGTGTTGTCTTCCCACCCGGACGCAGTTCGCATAATCGTACACATCTATTGAAGTAAGGAACAGGTGTAAATTGCCTCCGGAGTCCTTTCCGTATATCATTGAGGCCATTTCTCGACATCCATTTGTTTAATTCAAGTAGAGCGTACAAACTTCCGCGTCACAAACCTGTCTATCACGGTTCCCTCCTCATAACGGAGACTCCCACTATGTCCAACCCTCCCGTCTCTCTCACTTTTAGTGCTATCCACTTCCCTCCGACCAGGCTGAAGACTCGTTTCACCTCTCACTCGTTCGCGCCATACATCTCGCACCCAAGGAGATGTTTCAAATGCATAAATTTGTCCATCCTCAAAAATATTGTAGAATCTCCGCAGTTCATCGCGCCGAGGTGTCGGTGACACTCTCCGCACACTCCCCGTGCGAAACATCCGACCTGCGTTGCCGAATGTTCAAGGCGGTTCATCAGGCCGTTCTTTCTGTCCCGCACTTCCCCTCCTTTCCTTTTGAAGTATTTCAGACTTGTATAACAGTGTACCATACACGAGCTCGATCGCCGTGAGGCCTCTCTGTCGCGCTAGGGAGGAAAACTTTCCCACTGCCTCTTCTCCGTTGCCGCTGGACTAGGCGGTTTCTACCGCCCATACCTCTCATCGCCCTCGGTGCTGCCTCTACGTCCATCTTCGCAAAGCTCTCCTCGGTGGCGAAGCTGCTACCAACTACTTGTGTTGCAACATCTCTACTCTGCAATCGAAACTGCCCTCCCGCATTCCTCCCGACATGATCCGGTACTGTCGCTCATTCACAACTCCCCAGTCCTTAACCATTCCTTATGTGGCTATCGGTTGATAGTAGTTTCTATCTGCCGCTCCCATGCGTGTGATGCTTCTCACAATTCTTTGTCTCTCCTTGATTTGGAAGCATCCCTCTGCGTTACCAGCTCTTATAACTCTCCTTTTGTCTCGGCCTGTTTTCCCGTAAACGTTCCGGTCGTGCCACCTTGGTTTGTTTTGTTTTTTTGCTTTTTTGCTCTCTTCTTGCGGGGTAAGAACCGCTGAATTCGTTTCTTCTCCTAGTATTTTGTAGGACTCTCCTAACGTTCACTCACCTTTCTCGCGAGCACCATACTCTGTTTCACTATCCGCTGCGACTGATTCTTTTATGATATATCCTCGCCTTCTGCCATCGACCGCGTCTGCCCTGGTTTGGTTGCCCAAAACGTGCCGTCGCGGCGAAACCCATGGGATGTGAAGATTCTGTCTGTTATCGTGCGTTGTTTCCCTAATAGTTATCTTGCCGGCCTTGCTTTCGTCATCCGTACCCTCCAGTCCCTTATCCAGCGATTCCGAGGTTCCTTTTAACTCGATGTCATCACTAATAATAACCACCGACTCTACATCTCTCGAGGTTTCCCCAATTGGATCTCCAGGTCCCACCGCCCCATTGTTAACCTCTTGTGCTCCCCACGTGTCATTCCGATGTCTCCCTGCTTTGTTCTCGGGGATTCCGTTCAGTCCATTGTGGGAGATTCCACTGTATCCTCCCCTTCCTCTGCCCGCTTGTCCTTATCTGGGCTGCCCCCGCAGACGCTAATCTTTGTTGCAGGAGTGCTTCGGGCCTTTCTCCCCGCTTCCTTTGTCTGGTTCCTGCCTCTGTCACATTTCCTAATGATCACTCCGTCCTATGGAACTGAGTTGCTTCTAACGGTGTTGATGACACTGTGCCTCGCTGCCCGATCCCTGGACGCGATTATTGCGGGTTCCCTGTCTTCCCCTTGAGAACTGATCCTCTTTCTCATGAGACCTCTCTGATGTTGAGAATTGTTTATTAGCCCGTCTTTATGACGGGGTCGCTCCCGCAGTGGTGGGAGCGACCATTCTCATCCTCAGGATAAATCCGTCCAGTGTCAATTCTCGATGACCCTTCCTCTTCCCGCCGTTATAAGCGCCCCCTCGTGGTCTCATCTAGTGACGCCGCGCATTCGATCACGCGTTGCTTCTAAAACTAGAAACGGAAGCCCATCGCCATATCAACGATGAACAGACTCGCCTTGCCGGACTGATCGCTTCCTCTTCTTCATATTGTGGTTCTAAGTTTCTTACAATGAACTGCCCGTGCTTACACTCGATACTTCCAAGATTTGGTATACTTATTGATATGCATACTCAAAAGGCCATCTGCCCTTCCAAAAGTTGAACTGCGTAACCGTAGTTTTTATCCCGCCGTCCAAATATAGTTGCCCTCTTCGCTTCCCAAAATCGTGCCTAATGATGGATGGTGCGCGATTTGTTCCACGAATCGGTTCCCTTCACCCATTATTCTCCCATCCAATACAATCTGTTGCACGCGGTAGCCTGCACCGTGTCCCACCTCGATCCCCCGTTTTACTTTGTGCTCTGGGTCACCTGCGCCAGTTGCATTTACATCGAGAGCAGATCTTTTCGGACTGTTATCAAAACCATCCCGTCCGACCTCCTATGTGGTTTATGGACTTCAAATTATTCCGCCCTACCCCTGTCGAGTTACCCGGTTTTCGTCACCTATGCGATTGGTTGGGTGTTTTGCATGCTTTTCCGTTGGGGATGTCGCAACACAGCCTTAACCAACAACTTTCGAACGTTTGAACACTCAGCACTTCCTCCTTGTGGACATCTCCTAATATGCTCTCTATTATTCAATTGACCACAAGTCTGGTGGGACAGTCGCCTTACCGGTTGTGGGACTGCACCATTACCCTATCACCTTAATCATCACCTATTGCCCTGATCTCCTCCAACGCCTATTACCAGCTGGCATTATACAGGCTGAATTGTCCTCTGTTCTCACTGCGCTACTTATGTCCCAGCCGTTCCGGCCCACTAACTTTCCTTTCCTGCGATGCCGTTCACATATTTGCGAATGGTGTTCGGAGGCGGCGAAGCCCAAATCCCTCGCTCTTCTGCATGTACGTCTTCTTTGCTACACCGTGGCTTGGAACGCAGAACGTGTGCCCCGAAGATGTCTAATCTGTGTCAAAAACGTCAACTCTTATTCGCCAAGACACGAAAACACCTGACACATTCCTACGTTGATCCTCTTTCAAGGCCGCTGCTCTCGTCCTCGGTGTCTAAACAGAAGAGCACCAGCGGAAAACAGTTATTTCGGATCTACGTTTCCACGGATCAAACTCAACCCCATTGTTCGTACGGCGGTGTTATGTCAGACTTGGCAGCCATAAAATTCTTCGACAATGCACTACAGGAGCCACCGACGATCATACAGCTAATGGCCAGCACCGATGTCTGCACATCATTTCCGCCCTACCGAGCCATTGTTGCCGAAGCTGGGAATTATCATCCTGTGCTTGCGCAGGCGATTCTCTGTATCGTAACCTCGATCGATCCCCGCGCCCCGCACTTATTTCCCGACTTTTCTGTTCCTCCTTGAGGCATCCTCTTATAAACCAGATTGTTCACAAGGCTCGAATATTCAAGAGCTCTTCCTTGAAGCGATCTGGAACGACGCATGGCCCTCGAGATGTATTATCTACAAAATGTTACGATCATCTCCATCGCCTCAGCTTCGCGTTTCTCCTCTCTTATATTAATCGATCTGTGGAGGGTCTTCCCCAGTTCTGGCCTAACGCATTATAAACCATTCCCATATCCAAACCAGATAAGACCCTACAATCCGGCGAACAAACCAACGTCCACTGTCTCTATACGTCACACTGCTAAGTTGATGGAGAAGATTGGCTAATTCGTCTTCTCCACGACGTGGGAGCCTGCGTGCTTTTTCCGCCCATCAGTTTGGTTAGGAATCATCATCGTCCATTCCACAAGAACCTTCTTCTCCGTTGACCACCCGATATTCCTCCTGATGGCGTCTCCTGTATTAAAATGGTCCTAAGCTGTTTTCTTCTCGACTCTCGAGAAGGCGCTATGATTCCCACCTTATGAAGAATAGGGAGTACCTCTATGACCTGCACTTCCCTGGCCTAGGGACAGAGTTCACCCTCTTTTCCTTCAGTCGCTCTATAATGTCGGTCAGTCTTCCAGGTTCCTTTGCTTACCACAATCATGTCATACGACACTGCTTGACATAGTCGAGGGGGCGTTCCTGCAGGAAGTATGCTCAGCGTTCTGCTGTCGCCGCTGGTTCGGTTCAGACGTAAGGGTCGTCATTCTTGAGCATGCCCATTCTTCACAGCTTTCGATAGCCTCTTCACTAAGTGACGACCTACTGCATTGTTACTGGTTTCGGGAGAATACCTTTCACGCACTGGAACGCAGTCTGTCAAGCTGATGGAACTGTCAACAGGTGACCTTCGATGAGTGATTTCACGGAGTTTACTTTATCCTATCACTAAGACGAGACCGTGCCTTTCTCGTAGGGTTGATAAGCGGAATTCAGTAGGGTCTGTGTAGATTTGTCTCTGTCATAGACCTTGGTATACGGACCCCCACACATCCCCCATGATGCGAGTAGGTGACGTGTCTATGAAAGGTCTGATATTAATTGCATGCTCGCCTGACTTATGCTCCCTCATAATCCGCAATTCAATGAAACTTAACTGCCGCCGGCTCATGGACAGCCCTCTTACGCCACCCATAGCGTTCAATCATCTGTTTCTAGGTGTCATTGATTCGCTTACAATGGATCACTCTCAGTTGCGATCAGTCGGTCACGAATCTATATAAAGGCAATAATTTAAAAACAAATATATATACCCAAATACCCATATCCTTATGAAAACATTTTATACACGCTTCCACACCCGAACTCTAACAATCTTTAAACAAACTCTCCTAATAAGTTTTTTTTTTCGTCAAAGAGGTTGTTTATGAGAGGGAGCTGTGGTATGCCCCATGTCTTCCTACAGAAAATATCTCATCGTGCACTTCCGTGTTTCTCCGTCTACAAATCCCCACACCATCGGCTTTAATCCTCCCTCTGATCACTAAGTTCCGCACGCTAGCCCTGCCTATGACCTTTGCTGAAGTTGTGGCGTTCAGTCGTCCGTTTTCCCCGCCTCTCCTGTTCGCGCGGCTGTTTTGCTCCTAAGTTGAACGAATTGTTCTTGCCCAGTAGTTGTTGTATCCGCCCCCTGGGGTGTGCATGAGGTTGTCTGCCTCCTTAGTCAAAATCCATGGATCCACCCGTCTCTCCTGAAAGCTTCCTTTCGTTCTCACTCCGGCTTCCCCCATGAGACTCTCGTGAGCTATTCTACACCCGACGGATTAACAAGCGGACGTGGTGTGGTGACACTCAGCGTCCTTCCAGACCTACTTGTTGAACCCACTACTCTCCCTCTGACGCGTACCATGTCTTTACGTCATTAGTTGCTGTTAAAGTTTACGCTATTAAATAGGATCTCTGGCACTAGAATCGCTTCGACACGCATACGACTTTTCTCTTGACTCGCCAAGAGCTCGCTCTTCATGACTACAATAATCAACACCAGACATCCTTATGTTCAGATCATCCAAAGTTTCTCTTATGTACGGCAACTAGCACACAAGTGTTATTATGTTTTGCTGTGGTCCCATCTCAATATGGAGAATCCTGGGTAACGAAGCTTGCTGACAACAGCGGCAATCTCCGCCACCTAGCAAAATTACCTGTCCGTACATACATAATACCCTTAGCAATCTTGGAATGCAACCTTCCGCTCCCTGCATTTTTGCTCTCCGCTCAAACGGGCTTCCTCGACTCTGTTACTTTTTAGCAGGAGTTTGGCGGAAGATCAATCAGTAGCTGATCCTATAACAAACTTGCGGTAGCGTAAAGCCTCTCCTGGAGATTTGGCCATCGTCTTTTCTCGCCGTGACAGACTCAACGCAGGAGGTGGTCCCTGGCTCGTTTGCGAAGAATCGCGCACTACTCAATCGTCACTCAACAGCTATCTTATGGCAAGGAAGCATCCCCCTTAATGTCCTTTCTGCCGTTCCAGTGTTCTACTTTCGGATACCGCCACTTTCCGTGGATTGTGGCTACTGCGGACTTCCAGCAGACGGCTGTTTCCCCTTGTTACCTCACACCATCCCTGAATCCAATCCCGCCTCTCATCTACTATATTGTCTTGAATACTTTCATTCCACTAGATCGACGCGATTTTTTCTTTTCCTTCTGGAATCTAGACTCTGCCTCTATTAGGATTTAATATCTTGCATCTCTCGTTTTCACCGCATTATGTATAGGATTTGACCGCCCGTATTGTTCTTTCTGACTCGGATCGCCGCTTTGTTGCCTGCGCTAGGGTGCCTCCTGTACACTCACGAAAAAAAAAAATCTATATATATGATACCTATTATATATTATATATATACTATACTATTATATAACTATTATATATATATTGGTTAGTATGATTATAATTAATTACTATCTGATATACTATAGTATCTAATATATACTATATATAGATTTTTTAATAATATATATATATTATGCATATATATATATAATATATCATTAGAATATTTTGTAACAACTGCCTTTTTTATCATTTATTTGGAAACCCTGAAAGTGGAAACATGTCATATTTATCAGCAACAACTTTTGAGGAGTTTTAGTATTACTTCTCCATAATAGTGGACTCTACTCCTGAAATAGCTCACATTGATCAACTAACAGTTGTGTTTCGTTAAGTAAAGTCAGATGGTGTGCCAGTTGAGCGTTTTTTACGATTTGTTCAAATGCGAAACATTCAGAACAAATTTGATTTATTTGTTGCCATAATGTGCGCTATTCGTGAAAATAATTTTAACTTTGCAGACTGTCGCGGATAAAGTTATGATAACGCCTCAAATATGTCCGGATTGTTTAATTGTGTTTAAGCGCTAATTAAACGACAAATTAATATGGCAGTTTATGTACCGTGTGCAGCCCATTCCCATAATCATGTAAAAAACGCTGTAGATACTTGCATAGAAGTAATTTCATTTTTTGGTTTGTTAGAAAAATTTTACTCGTTTTTCTCGGTATCTACGTATCGATGGGATATTCTAATAAAGAACCTACCACTTGGCAGCCCTGTATTAATGAAACTTTGTTTAACATGATGGTCAGCCCTTTACGAAGCCTGTTATGCCCTTTGCAATGCGTACAAAAGTGTGGTGAAAGCTTTAAGTGATATTTCTGATGACACTACTCAGAAGGCAAAAACATGGAAAGATGCTGCATCTATTTGTTCAAACCTTCAGAAAAGGGAGACTGTTCTTATGGCTTACATATGGTGTTCAATTACAGAGAGACTTAATGCTGTTAATACAAAGGTTCAAAGTGCTAATATAGATTTAGGCACTGTAGCTAATGTTTACAAATCTTTAATAGTGTATTTCAATACAATGCGAAGAAGATTTAACACTTATGAAAAGGCAGCTGACGCTGTACTCGAAGAAGGAACACAGTATACATATGATCAAAACCGAAAGAAGAAAAGAAAGAGCCAGTTCGATGAATTAGAAGACGAAAGTTCAGGAATGAGTGGGAAGGAATATTTTCGGGTAAACACGTTCTTAGTTATTGTTGACCGCATCACAGATTAATTAAGAAAGCGATCAGAAGCATATGAAGGTCTTTTAGTGACTTTCGGATTTTTAATAAATCTCCATTCACCAAACTCAGAAGAAATGTCAACCTGTGCTAATCAGCTAATTTCTTTGTATAAAGATGATTTAGAAGATTCATTGACAGAAGAATGTTTTCATTTACAAGGGGATATGATTCGGCTATTCGACCGTAACATTTCTGAAGTACTGCCATTATCACAAGAATATATTGTTTTATTAACATTTTACATTGGGATTTGGGCTATTTTCATCTTATTACAATTATCATTATGTTTTTCTATATAAAAGTAAATTTATTCAAAACCCTGAGGAGAGATCCCCACAAGGAAAGATTCTCTCAAGGAGTTCTGACGAGAAGAGATTTCCTTAAATTCATGCATCAATCTCGACTCCATTCTCATACTTTTCCATACTTTTGAACGTGAAAATTTTTTACATACAGTAAAATCAAATGATCTGTAATGTTTCAGTGCCCTAACTGTGTTGATGATGGAATCAGAAATGTTATACTAGTATTTTTAACTTAGTGATTTGTAATAAAAGAGAATTATCTCGTGGGGATATAGACACCAATGCAGAATTCTGTATTAAATTTGGAGCCCTGTATTCAAGATGTACTTTAAGGGAAAATGTTTGCAACTTAAAGCAATTTTTTATTCACTTACGAAATTGGGTCAGCCTTGCTAATAGTTATGCTAATAAATTTGAATTGAGTGTTTAGTAATTGTATGGTTGCTAAACGTGATGAGAGGGATATAGTTTCAACACTAAATGGAACATTACTGCAACATTGTTATGTAGTTAATTAAAATAAAATCAGCTACGATGTAAATAAAAATGAGAAACTCGATTCACTCTACAATATTTGAGAGAGGTTCTACACCCCGACTCTCACATACACACACACTCTTCATTTTAGGCATATATTATGCAAACTAACGTTTAGGGGTGGGGGGGAAATTCTCGTCCAATACTACTTATCCGTAACTAAAAAATTTCGAAATTAATTTTCAAGTGGTTGGAGTGACATTCATGTCATCAGAACCCCATTTAACAGAGCTTCGAAGCTCGCTTAAAAACGAAAGTGCAATTTTTTTTAATACGCAAAATGGGCGTAAAATATTTTATATCATTTTCGTGTGTTTTAATGAAAGTAAAATTTTCTGCTTCGCTATTTTAAAATTCTAATTTGTTAACATTTTGTTTCGTCAGATTTGAAACGAAATTTTTAAAAATATTGATCTTTTAAACATCCATCCTTTCTGTCTTTTTTTTTCCTGTCAATAGTTTCCTTTTTGGTCATTAAAATGCCTTTTGCATTCGTTATTAATTTGAGTTTTTGCAGTTAATGTTAATTTATATAATAAACAGATTTTGCTTCATTCTTTTTAAATTTTCCTATTTGCGTTAAGGAGTGACATCGTAGGGTTCGTACAGGTTAAAAATTTACTTATATTTCAGATGTATTTGACTTTGTTTTTCAACAGCCTTCGTTGAATAATTTAAAGCGTCATATTTATTCTTTGTATATTTAAAGATTTATTTTTACTTTTTCTAAAAGGAATTTCTAATTATTTTTGTTGTTTATTTCAAATATTCTTTTGATTTTCGTTTTTCTCCTACCTTATCAATTTTTTTTTACAATGTTGCTGATAAAATCAAACTATAGCAAGCTTTAAATATGTATAGTTATTAAAGAAGCCAGTATGTAATGTTTAGCAGGTAATGTAAATTATGTGTAGTGGTGGTTTGTGGGTTATCACTCCTTGCGATGTTTTCCCCGTTTAATGTCAATATCAAGATAAACTTGAAATTTTATTTTATTTTTATAAATTTATCAAGTTACCGCAAAAATAATAATAAATTATTATTATTATTTTTAATATTATTATTATTATTATTATTATTAATATTATTATTATTATTATTATTTGACACTAAAATATGTAAGAAAATTAAAATTTAAATTGGTTTTATTAGCGCTTAAAACGCTTAAAGCGCTTAAAACTGTTTAAGTTGGCTGTGTTTATGAAAAGTTAATTTTTAAGAGGGATGGCACGAAAAAAATCAAATGAAAGAAATCAACTGATTTTTTTATTTGATTATTTTATATAAAAAAATAATCAAGATTTTTTTTTTATTTTGATTTTTTTATATATTTTTTTTTATACTTTTGTATATTTAAGTGATTTAACTTCAATAGAAATAAAAAAATAAAATAAAACTATATATTATGAAGTTTTAAATATATTTTAATTGAGTGGGAGTCTCGATAGGCCCATCTGCCAGCTGTAGCGCCTAGGCCCTATTTTATGAATGTTAATAGATAATCAAAGTAAAATTTAGTATAAATTTTTTTATTTTATTTCACAGTTACTTACCATTCCTGATTTTCCATTTTGATTTATATAGCTGGAATGAATAAATCACTTAAAAAATAATACTATATCGAACTTAAAAAAAGTTTACAAATTATATTTCGCGTGACGTCACGAATCTGGAAAAATCAAAAAATCAAAAATTGATTTTTTTTGTAAAAAAAAAAAAAATCAAAAAATCACCAACCCTGATTTTTAAGTCTATTGTGAGAGCACCATTAATTTATTTAAACACATTTCCTCTTATAAATCATTGTATTCACATTTAATTTTTTAGGACCTATACTTTCTCCTGGTTATTTGTAAATGAAACTTTTTGTAGTTACCTAACCTCATATGCTGAATTGAAGATTTACTTTCTTTAGGAAGGAAGTTCTGGAGCCATGGGTTCTTTTTCGTCAGGTGTCCGATGCCATTTGAATGTCTCCTCACATCCATGTCTCATGTGTCCCAAACGATTCCAGTCTCGCGCTGATGTAATACGTCACATGCGAACGCACACTGGTGAAAAGCCTTTCAAGTGCCCCTATTGTGATTATCGTGCAGCATTGAAAGGTAATCTTAAAAGCCACATAGTGAGTAGACACGGCGCCACCCCAGGGCTTCATTGAGCCAATGAAAGGGCCGTGGACCAATATTAATTTTTTAGGTTGCCCTCAAAGACTTTCAGATTTAGTCACAACACGAAGTTTTTTTTTAATTTTAGTGCTTCGTTATTCCAGTATCTAAAATGTGAGGGAAGCACCTGATATTTTTTTCGTCCGGATTTTTTTTTTTTTTTTGGCGGAGCATCTAACAAGGGTTTTAATATTGTTTTAAATACTTAAAAGATTTGGTGTAATATGTTTTTATTCAAATTTGACAATGTAATCGGATGTCAAAATGGGCTGTGTATTTGCCAAATTGTTAAAAACTATTTTGCAGATTTTCCTGGTTCCTAGTCTTACTAATAGTATATATAATATATATATATTATATTACATATACTATATATATATATATATATATATATATATATATCAGAATAAGATATATATATATTTATTTATATAATTTATAGTAATATATATATAAAAATATATATATATATATATATATATATATTTAATATATAACTAATATATATATTATATATTATATATACTATATATAATATATATATATATAGTATAATATATTATATAAATAAAAGGAAAAATTAATACTGTAAAAAAAAAATAAGTACTATATTGTGTCGATTAATTTGTACAACATATTTATATAAGAAGAAAATCACAAAATAATGAGATGTTTTAATAGCCTTATATTAAATATTAAATAAGTGTTTCTTATCTCTCTCTGGAGGTTTACTTGATGAGCGAAGAGTGTGGTACACAGTAGTGTTGGTCAAGCACCGGATTTTTGCGCACCACACCGCTCCGCACCGGGAGGTCGCGCACCAGCACCGCACCACCCGTCATCCTACCGCATCGCCTCTTTTGCAATGCATACCGCACCGAAAGCGCACCACACCACACACACACACACACAACACACACACACACACACACACATATATATAATATAATATATATATATATATATACTAATATATATAATATATATTATATAGTATATATATAATATATATATATTATATATATATTTTTGAGTAGTGTACAGGACCCACCACGGCTCACAAAGCGGCCACACTGGGTTGAAAGAAATCAACATCATGGGCGGGTCCTGGATCTTACATATTTCAAACTTCAAAGGAAGATTTGAATATAAGAGATGACTATTCCGTCAATTAAAAATAAACAAAAAATACATCCTTGCATTATGAAGTCCTAGTATTACGTAACAAAATCAAATATTATGAAGAATATTCACTTGTAGAAACAAGAAAATAAGAGTTACTACTAAAGTGGGAAGATCGGAAATTCATAAAGAATGAGATAATCTTTTGGAAGTGTTATGGATCGTTTAAAGTAGGAAAATGACGGCGGCAATAGAGAGTCCAGCTGGGAACATCGATTGAAGATATGGCGAACAGAGATTGCGGATATGAACTACGGACAGGAATTTTGCAGATGGGGAGGGGGGGTTCCGTAAACATATAGTGACTGTGTATCAGTGATATTGGTGTGGCCCAATACGGCAGGCGTGCAAAGTATTTCCACCTCCGTGTAAGCGCTTTCGTCCGGTGAGAGGAAGACCACTCCCCGATGACGTCGCTTATATTTCTGAGTTTCCCGCTCCTCTCTGATCATTCTTCCAGCGCTCTTGCCAATAAGATCTAAAACCTGTCGGAGAGCAGCGTGATAAGTAATCGGTTGATGGGAGTTAGCCTTGTCGAATGGCATCTGGGAGGTACCATGAACAACTCCGAAAAGAGGAGTTGGCCATTTTTGGCCTCTCTGTCAGCAGTTTCATTGCCAGTTACCCCTACATGAGAGCGGGTCCAACATACAACATAAAAATAATTTGTTATTTCTTGCGGAATGGAGCAAGCCAAAGAAATTTTTGCACAGCAGATACCATTGTGTTTTTAGAATAAGGGGTTATAAGCGCGCTGAGCGAATCTGAATTAAATGACATAAGAGTGATCTTTGTTAAGGATTAGAATTCGAGAGAGCGCAATCATTATAGGCCATAATTCTGTGCTGTGAAAATTGAACCATGAGGGGGAGGGTATGGGAAGGGTTTCTTTCAGGAAAGATAGCAGATGAGCCCACCTGTTCCCGCGTTTTAGAGCCGTCAGTAATACTGGAGTAAAATTCATCATGAAGCTGCGGAATGAGACAGGAATGAGGCCTTTAACAAGGCAGCAGAATGGCTAGACTTTGGAGAGAGAGGTTCAAGAAGTGCCAAGCAAATGGGTGGGAGCAGGGAAGTACCAAGCGGTGATGTATCATCTTCACATCGGATATGAGACAAGGCAGCACCTTTTGTATAAGGGATTTAAGGAAATTAAGGATTGTTATGAACCGTGTTCGCAGATGGCCAGTAATTAGGATTCTGAGGTATCTCCTGAAACATCGGTGTCAGAGCAGACGGTATTGGGGTTTAAAAACGAAGATAACTAATTCCTATAATGATGTATTCTCTTCGTGACGTAAGAAGTGGCATCACATTTTCTTCAACTTCAAGGCTCACCCTGGGGGAAGATCGAAAGGCTTCAGTGGAGATACGGATCGCTTCGTTTTGTGATGGGATCTAACAGGTGTGAAGTAGTGTTGTGGAGGCCTGGACCATATACTGCACAGCCATAATCCAGTTTCGAACGGATTAGGGCTACGTAAAGACGTAAAATGGATTTGCGATCAGGCACCCCAAGATTTTTGAGGCGAGATGGACGTAACAGGTCAAGGGCGCGATGACAAGTTGTTTTAGGTGTTTAATAATATGTGGGGCATATGTTAAGGTGGTCATCCTAGGATGAGCCCTAGAAATTTGACCTTTGAGTAACAGAATAGGCGAACCATATAAGGTTAAGGGTCGCTGGAGAGGTTGGCAAGTTTCTTCGATTTTCCCTTTTTTCTGGAAAAAGCGCTTGTGAGGTTTTGGTGGAGAAAAAGGAAGCCATGGGATTTACCCCATTGCTGAAATATTCTCAATAGCTAGTTGGAGCTGCCGTTTCGCAGAGAAAAAGGCCAGCTCTGGCACCAGCTATATAAACGCGAAAGGTCATCAACATAGTAGACCAGAAAAATTAACCGTCGTCTGGCGATAGACAATAACATATCATTATAATCCGAGAGCAAAAGTAGGTACACTAGAACACTACCCTGCGGAAAGCCTTCATCCAGAGTAAAGTGGAGTGACAAAATAGAAGAGCACCGAACTTGGATGGATCTGTTTGACAAAAGACATTTTAATGAAAAGAGGAATTGTCCACGGAAACCGAGCAAATGGAGTTTAAGGAGGATCCCAGTCTCCACGTTGTGTCGTAAGCTTTTTCCAGAAAGTCAAAGAAGACACCAAGAACCATCCCACAGGTTAGAAGGCTTCCCTGATGTCATGGTCTGTTTTAACAACGGGGTCCGCGGTCGAACGAATTTTGCGAAAGCCAAACTGGAAGTTTGAAAAAGCTTTGCGACTCTTCCAGAGCGGAGAAAGCGGCCTGAAACCATTTTCTCCATTAATTTTACAGGATATGGCAGGTCAGGAATTGGTCTTTGGTTGTCCGCCAACCTCGGATCTTTTCCAGGTTTGGGCGATAGGCAATATACAAAAGCTTAGTCCAAATAGATGGAAAGAGGATTTCAATCCAGATTCTGTTATTTATAGATCCAGCAAAAATGCTGATGCCCTGGGATGTATATGACGGAGCATGATATACGAAATCATGTCTGGACCAAGAGCACCGTCTTTGCTATTCGCCAGTGCAGTTTGATACTCTGCAAGTGTAAAAAGACGGTTGTAGGTATGATCTTCCCCTTTCGCTGTTGAAAAGTCTGCGCAGTGCTAGATAGTATGATTCTACAATATTATGAAGAGCTTACAGGATAGACGGAAAGAACTTAGAGGCGCCTAGCGAAAACATTAACCTATTATGCCTCATAGCAACAGCAGCAGGAGCGGAGATCGTGTCAGTTATATCAGGCCCATAACGGAGGACTGTGGGTGAGTTGTTGTTGGAGCGACGAGATATTTTCTGTGTAACTTTCCACACTAAAGGAAGGGGAGTTGTGGAGTTAACAGTCGATATGTAAGTTCGAAAATATTGTTTACGCGTTTGACGATTAATTCGCCGAGATCTTGCCGCAGCTGCTTTAAAAATGATCATGTTTGGGGTAGTACGGGCCTTTTTGTATTGCCTGTACAGTTTCTTCTTCTCGCGGTTAGCTTGTGCGCACTCTTGAGACCACCAAGGGGTTGCCGACCGCTTGCCTGCGGAAGATTGCGGAATGCAAGCCTCCGCTGCCGAGATGACGACTTGCTGGAAAAAGCGAAAGGCATCATCATACCAGTTCGAAAACCGGCTTATTTGAAGGGAGAAAGTGCTAGATAGCTGTGGCTTGATAAACAAGGAAGCCCACTCCGCTTCGGTCATAACGCTCAGCCTGAGTTTAGGGTCTTTTAAACATTGGGCTAGGTAACAAGCTCATTTAAAGCTTATTGGTAAGAGGTTTTTCAAACTTTTTGGCCCCGTATATTGTTATTAAAAAAATAAAATCCCAAAAAGGGGCCCGGGAACCAGGATAAAAGCGATCCATAAAGGACATGGGAACATAAGGGAAAATACAATTACAGGAAGAAGATGTGTTGTATTCTAGCCGTTCATATGTAGGAGTCCGGTGGTTAAGGCAATTCCAGGGAATAAAGGGAGGGATTTAAAAAGATCTACAAGGATATTTGGACTTAGATTAGAATGACAGAGTCGACATACCCCCTAGGGGTGGGGGAGGTTGAAGTTCTCCTGAAGTATAATAACCGGAGACAGCGGAGTTTCGTTTAAAAAGATCCATACCTAAGTCGACCTTTAGTAGAAATTCAATACTCGGAGCCAAGTAAGATTGAGCAGATAAGTCAAGGGTCGGTAGACCAAAATGAATTTCGTGCTGCTACTGCATTGAAGTTTTAGTCTTGAGAGGGACTGGTAGAATAGGGGACCATATTTTATAATGAGTATTCCTGCGCACCATCCCTATCATTGGTCACCTGCTTCCTCATAGAGATTAGAGGCGATTTATATTGCCGGACGGTTGAAAGAAAGAAGCTGAGATACCATAGTCGAAGTTCTTGCAAAACATATGCACTTTGGTGTTGAATTAGTTGATTAGTTTGAAAACAAGTTCTTCAAAATTAGAATAGTAGCCACGACAATTCCATTGAAGAGGTGGCCATGCTGTATTGTTGTAAATGTTATTGATGATGATCTTTCTTGAGGACTAATTTGTCTCTATGTTGGACTAGGGGTAGCATTGGGAGGTAGATTTCAGATGGAGAGGAAAGGTTGAGACGTGGTCTCGACCGAGGAGGAGCAACAAATCCTTTGGTGGTAAAAAATAGTTCATTACCCAGAGATTTAGTGATTTTGCAACTCTCTTTTGGAAAGGCGGTTTTCAGTTTTATTTGGTGGGGGGATTCGCCATGAAGCGAGATAAGTTTTGAGTTTCAAACCAAGTCCAACTTATATTATGTGGTTTGATTGTTGTCAAAGAAGAGCAAACCAAAATGCTCGTGTTTATCAATGGGAGTGGAAATCAGTATCTGCCAAAGTAAGCAGATATCAGAAGAAATGTGTAGAGGGAATGTGCGAGTTGCTCGATGGGGAACTCGGGGAAGGAAGATCGTTACCGGAAAGATGTCATCTTTTTGAGAAGGAGTTTGGGGTGCGATAAAGGGTTCCAAGTATGGGATTCGTTTCGGATATGACAAGTTCCGATACTGGGGACTTTGCTAGTAATTCGTCATGAGTGAGTGATTTTGGAGATTGGACGATAGTTAAAGGGCTAGGGAACCTCTGGGTCTCCCTTCATGCCTCCAATAGAACGAGACGCTTAGAGCTCTTGCGGCGTTTGCGTTGGACCAGTCTTCCATTTTCGCCCTTCTCGGAACTAAGCGCAGAAGTATTAGAAAGAGAAGGTGGGTTCACTCCACATCAAGCTCCATTTTGGGAGCTTGTTTCCATTCATCTGTTAAGATATAGAATCCCCTTGGGGAGTGCTGAGATGGGAAAATTTCTAGAAGAAGAATGTATTAAGGAAGACTCGGAAGAGCTAGAAATATCCTGCAAACTATTAGAGGGTTCATTGTGGTAGGCTGTCCGAAAGCTGCGATGGCTTGCGGGTAACCAATCTATTAAAAGTAGTCTGCTTTTGTCCTGAAGTGGACTTATGGGAAAGAAGCCATACTCTTTTGAAGTTACATTTGTTCACGTCTGGGGAGTGTTGTTTTTGTTTAGAAATCTTGGGTTCTATACTTTAACGAATAATCTTTAGCTGGGCGATTATTCTTTTCTTTGCGTTCGGGGACATCTTTTTCAGGAATTTAAGTAATGGTGGGGAGGCGAATAAAGGGACAAAGAGACAGTCCCTTACATAAGTTGGAGAATCATTGGGTAGGATGGGACAGTGTGTCTTTGAAAAGAAGTAGTGTTTTCCAAGATTTGTGTGTTTGAACCAGCTCGGTTTCATTGCTGGTTTGTTGAAGGTTAGTACTCGGCAATAAGGTTGTTAATGGCTTTTGGACAACGAGGACTTGAGTCAAAGGGCTGCTTTTGTTCAATTTGAGGAGTCGGTGGCGTGGGCGACATACAGGCCAGATAGGATACAAGTAGCTCGCGCTGACAGTTTTGCTGGGACGTTTTGGCCCGGAGGTGTTTCGCAGGGGATGAGTTTTGTGGGGATATAGCACGCTGAGGAGTGGGGGCAGCCGTGATTGTGGCGTAGGATCGCTTTGGTCTCTGTAGGATTATTTTTCATCAAGCTTGGGCGTTTATGGCATCTCTCCTGCTATTTTTGTGTATGGTACATAATCCAAAACCTCCTGTTCAAACAGGTTAAGATGGGCATTTTAGGGAAGAAAGCACTGTGAGGTCCTCCACAGTTTCTACAGTTAGGTATTTTCATAGGGAGTGTGAAATAATTCTCCGCAGGACTGGGCATATGTTCATCCTGTTCCCACAGTATTTCGGGGATGACCAAACGTTGACATTTTAAAGCAAACGTCTGGGTTCGAGGGACAAACGTCGCGAACACTGTCGGCTGTAAACCCTATTTTTACCTTTGTAGTGGATAATACTGATATTAAAGGTTAGCAGTAAACGAATATTTTGGGTGTTCAGCGAGTCCCGACGAGGGGGGAAATCTAAAAACGTTTGTAACGGAAAATCTTTTTTGCTGGAGATTTTTCCATGATGACATCTGTATCTTCGTCTTTCTGTTCATAACAGTTAATGGTGCCTTTAGATGTTTTGGAAAGAGACTAGGGAGGTTAGAAATAAGAGGGAATATCTGCGAGAGACATTAAGGATGACAGAATAGAACTTTGATTTCGGTTAGTAGCTTGTACGAGAATGGACCCCATTTCTCTCTTAATGTGACTGGAGGGTCTCAACGACTATAAAAACTTTTTCAAGTGCATTACTGATAAGAGAAGAATGGTTCTGTGCTAGTAAGAGCTTTGGAGGTTAGTGGATCGCAGTATGTGATACATCGGGAATGATGTATCTCTGACATTCCTGAGGGGTCAAGCATATGGAGTGAAACGAATTGAGAACGACTGTGACGAGGGGCACCTTTTGCGGGATTGCCCGAACCGTTTGAGCACCTGAGGTGCAGAGGGCGTGCCAGGTGACTGATCGCCGGAGACAGGCAGAGCCTTCCAGGTGAATGGGGGGAGACACGGCATCAATGTCCGAAGTGCAATTCAAAAGAGTAAGTCATTTATGCGGTCCAGGTTCCCGGGAATCTTAAATCCATCAGTTTCGAGGCTTCGTTAAGAGTTATCCATGTGATATTATATTAAAGGGGACCCCCTCATTGGTGTCGAGCCCTATGAGGTCTGTTTTGCCCGGAGGACCGCGCTAAGGGGCGGGGAGGTCTCTTAATATAGATGTTCCAGAGGGGTCAGGGAAAAAGACCCAAACCTAGTGCTGGGTCGTGTGCACCGAAATCACGAACAAGTGATTG
>JABUQX010066520.1:5000-17500 GCA_015478945.1 Trachelipus rathkii | reverse complement strand
CCACGCGATTAGTCTCGGAGAAGCCTTTAGGTGTGGCTTTCAAAAATAACCCCTTATCCAAACCTTACCCCCATCACCATTAAAGGCCATTTATAGCCTCCGGTGATGAAGTTGGTGCCGTCACGGAATTGGCATCCAGTTTTGATGTACGATCTCCTTTCTTCATAAATTTCTGCAACCTTCTCGGTTTTAAATCTAATTTTCATTTTGTTGAACATCAACCTCTCCTCCTCTAAACCTCATCTCATTCCTTACCGAAATTTAGGTTTTTGAGCTTTCTGATTTTAAACTCTACTCTATTGACTCCTACTATCCCTTTCAATTTTCAGCAAATGGTAGTTGTTCCAATGTTTGCAATGAGGATTTTGTTCCCGTGTCTTTGATTTGGAGTTTCCGAATATTCTATCTAATGGCTTAAGCTAACCTGTCAATCTGCCACTAATTTCATCTGTTCTGTATATCTGTCTCGTAACTCAATTGACTATCCTAAATTCTTAGACTACTTAATATGCCAAAATTAGAACATTCTCTCTCTTCACATTTCTCTGAAATCATCATTCTTGGTGATTTCAACGTTCATCTCGGCCAATTGCTTAACTCTAAATCTCAAGATACAGTTGGTGAACTCGCTACCACTTTTCTCTCCAGAATGACCTCGAGGAGTTAGTGTAGCTCCCTCTCCGTATCTCTGATCATCTTTGAGATAAACCCAACATTCTAGACCTTTTCCTAATCTCTATTCCTTCTTATTCTGTTAAATTCTTTCCTCCTCTGTGTTCCTCCGATCACTCTCATCTCTGTTTTCTGTTTATCTCCAAGTCTTCTGCAGGAAAGACACCCACCTATTACGAGAAAACGTTTTTGGCTCTTCGATGCTGCAAATAGGTCGGACTTGCGGTCGTACTTCTTTGATTTCCCATGGAATGACTACAGCTTTCGTGGAAAGGGTTTCAAGGAGTGTGCAAAGCGCGAGCTAATTCTCTCTGGCATTGAGGTGTGCACCCCATGATCTTTACCTTCAACTAAACCTAGATAACCTTGGTTTAACTCTGCTTGTTCTCGTGCTGTTAACCACAGGGACGCTGCCTTTAGGAATTACTGTCATCTTCAAATTCCAGAAGCCTTTGCAACTTATATTTCATCCAAATATCGTGCAAAATTTATTCTCCATGACACCTAAAAAATTCTCTTCTCAGTAGAAAATGCAATAATTCTTAACTGGCTCCTCTTCCTCACGTCTTTCCCGACATTTTTCAAAAAATGTTAACTCTTTTATTTGCTTCTTCCTCTTGCCCTCCTTTAGTATTTACCAACAGCACAACTGCCGTTTAACCTTCCATTAATTAAAAACTCTTTGCTTCAAACATTTGCTTTTAATTCCAGGGAATTAAAATTTCTTCTGACCTCCCTCCAACATACTCCTCTGTCCCAAAAGTAAGTTTACTGAATATCCCATGAACGACTGAGTAATGTGGCTCCTCCGTGACGTATACGAGTGGGTAGCTAGTTACCTAGGCTACATATCACATACCCAGGTATTAACCAGATTTATTAGAAGGTCATGGTTCTTGCATCTACATAATCTGTTTATGTATGGGCGTGTGTGCTATCCTCCGCGTATAAGAGCATGGTAAACATATTTGTGTTTAAAGATAAACTGCGTTTGTTTTCTATCCTCGCTACGTTTTTGCGATTCAGGTGTACAATATTGACAATATTTTCAGCAGCCCATACAAATTTCTGTTGAGTGTGAAACGCATAAAAAAGTCTGCCACTGAAACATTGCTTCTTTAAACGAAAAGCTTATTCAGATTGTGAATGCCACTCGATTGCGAGCAACTATATTCGATTATATTCAAGTGGCCCAGAATGTGAGAACGAACCCTCGTGTGAGCGAAGACGAATCTCGTTAACAAACGATGAAATGTGGAAGTTGTAGAGCTGTGTGGGAGAGATGACGACCATGATTCAGTATCAGAGTGATTGCAGAGAAGAATAGTAGAGTTTGTAATTACAAATGCAAAGTTGACTTTAGCACAAAATAGACAGAAACACATTTAGCCCACATGCGTACAAATTTGTGCCAAAAAACTATTGCCGAAAGACTTCTCTGTGGAACAGAAGTGAAACAGGGGATCAAATATAATTTAGCTCAAATATGATATTACTTGTAAATGACTCGATTTATAGCGACAGCAAAAAATCTTGGGATAAAGTATAACAGGCGATGAAATCATGTGAGTTTCATTGAGTACGATCTGCGTGGCAACCTATACTCTGAGGAAATAAGGTGCGGAATGTTATATATACAGCGAGTCAGCACCGTGGTACTTTGTGCAGAATAGGATTTGTATCTTTCGAGTCCAAAAATCTTATGATAATCTTAGAGGAATTCTGCTATATAGGGCAAAAAAATAATACACAAATGCACTAAATAAAAATAGACAATATTCTATTATTATAGATATAATCGGTATAGTGCCGAGACAGAAAAGCGCCTCTCTTCAGTACACAACGAGTTGTTAAATATATACGAAAATACTAATTTTAACAGGCTAAAATAAACCATAAGAAAGCTCTATGCAAAACACAGGAAAATATATATATCAATGAATAAACGTTATTAATTTACGATAGAATATATTGTGTTTTTAATTAGGTCCGTAGCTATCGAAGCACCTGAATCAACCATTCTCAAAATTAAAATGGAAAATATAGGTCCAATAATAGTATTACTAGTAATAGCAACATTACTAGAGCAGGTTTTCTATACTCACAAATATCAATAATACTACCAAGGTGCAAAAATATAGTCGCAACCAATTTATCCCGCCGAGGGTTCTATGTCCAAAAAACTTATGAAATTAAGAATTTTAGTGTAAAAATAAATACACATATAAAAACAATATTTCTTTTACAAAGATGTCTTGGAACGACTTCGAAAACGAGTTCAGAGAGTCAGAACAGACCTTGCAGACGATTGGGTGCTGCACCACGATAACGCGCCATCTCACACTGCGCTCTCAATTATAGAATTTCTGGAGAAGAAAAACATTCAAGTACTTTCACATCCTCCATACAGCCCAGATCTAGCTCCGTGCGATTTCTACCTCTTCCCTAAGTTGAAAAGGAAGCTGAACTGCTGAAGGGTCACCATTCAAAGTACGATGGAAAACATAAAAAATACTGTCACGTGAACTACACACACTTCAGAAAAATGACTTCCGGTACTGCTATGAACAGTGGAAGAAACGTTGGAACCGCTGTGTAACCTCCCAAGGGTCATACTTCGAAGGAGATAACTTGTAATTTCAGGTAAGTCCAATACATAATTAAATACGACATCAGTACACTTACTTTTGGGACATAACATGTATTTATGCTAATATTGTAATTTCTTTTAGTGTAATTTTTTCTTATATATATATATATATATTATATATATATAGATTATTTATACAGATATATATATATATATATAAGATATTATAGAAGCACATTTTTTCAAATAGTTATCATACTTTAAAATAAATGCTGATATTGAGGTATTATTATTATTGCAGATTATTATTATATATATATACATATATATATATATATGTTATATATATATATATATATATATATATTATATATATATTATTATATATTATATATATATATAATATAAAGACAATAATATTAAGAAAAATTATTTATTTTAGTAATACTATAATAGCACCTTTCTCTATATTACCAGTGGCTCTAATCACTATCACCATTAATTCTAATTACATGTTTTACACTTAAAAGAATTATTAGTATTATTATTATTAGCACCTTCTCTATATTACCAGTGGCTCTAATCACTACCACCATTAATTCTAATTTCATGTTTTATACTTAAAAGAATTATTAATATTATTATTATTAGCACCTTTCTCTATTATTATTATTATTATTATTATTATTATTATTATTATTATTATTATTATTATTATTATTATTATTATTATTATTATTATTATTATTATTATTATTATTATTATTATTATTATTATTATTATTATTATTATTATTATTATTATTATTATTATCATTATATATAGCATATATATATATATATATATATATATATATATATATATATATATATATATTAAGCTTATTATTTATATATATATATATATATATATATATACTCCGCGTCCCCGTCGTGCACCCCGGGCAACGAGGACACCAGAGGTGTCCTCGGCTAAAGGAGATAGGGCTAGGGAAGGATAGGCCTAGCAAGCCACTTCCCGAAATAAACTGCTTGCAGAACTCAAGCGCGAGCCTCGGAAGCCGGACAGAACTTTAGACGACGACTTCGGCGAGATTTACGGAATAGGAATCAGGAAAACACTTTTAAGAATTATAGGTGTGCCACGATAAATGTGGGTACCTATGGAGATAAAGAGGAGGAGATAATAGATATCATGAAGGAGAGGAAGATAGATATGTTGGGGATGGCGGAGATGAGAGTGAGGGGGTGTGAGGAGGGTAAAGAAATGGGAGAAGGATTTGTTCTGATGTATAGTGGGGTGAGAGAAGGAATAAGAAAGCATGGTGTCGGAATTATAGTGGGACCAAGACTGTCACCATGTATACAGAAAGTAAAAATTATAAATGAGAGGTTGATGATGTGCGTATTGAAGATAGGCCGGATAAAATATAGAATATACCAGATATATGCACCACAACAGGGGCACTCAGAGGAGGAAAAAACTAGATTTATGGAATTGATGGAGGAAGAGGTGGGGGTGGAGGAGGAGGGGGAGAGGTGCTTGTTGATGGGAGATTTCAACGCTAGAGTAGGAAAGAGAAGAGAGATGGAGAGAGTATTGGGACCATTTGGAGAGGATACAAGAAACATGGAGGGAGAGGCGTTGATTGATTTTTGTGTGAGAAACGATCTAAAAATAATGAACACGTTTTTCAAGCACAGAGAGTCTCACATCTTTACGAGGTATGGATGGAATCAGGTAACAGAACAATTCGATCAAAAATCGGTGATAGACTACATGATAGTCTCCGATAAAAGGATGGTTAAGAATGTAAAGGTGATCCCGGGAGTGTCCTTAGATGCGGATCATAGACTGGTGGTGGCGGACATGAAGATAAGAGGGGAGGGAGGAGTAAATGAGCAGAAGAGGGCAGTGATCAGAGTGGAGAAGTTAGAAGAACAAGAAGCGAGACGAAATTATGAACGGGAAATGCAGGAAACCCTAAGGAATGAAGAAGAAAACGAAGACTTGCAGGATGTCATTAAGGAAGTGGCAGAGAAAACTCTTGGTAAAAGATGGGTAGGAGGTACTAGGAAGAGACATACACCATGGTGGAACGAAGAAGTGAAAAAAGCAATTAAAGTAAAAACAGGGAAAATGAGGAAGTGGCTGAAAAGAAGAACAGTGGCAGCAAGGGAGGAATATGTACAGGCAAGGAATGAGGCAGAGAGAATAAAGAGGAGGGCAAAAAAGATGGAGGCGGAGAGAATGGCAGGAGAAATAACGAGAGATGTGGGCGAAGGGAAGAAAAAGATATTTAAGATGGCGAAGGCGTATAGAAAACCAAAAACCGTAACTAGAAATATAAAAGATAGAAACGGAGAGATTCTTGTGAGACCGGAAGAAAGAAATGATAGATGGACCGAATACTATGAAGATCTGCTAAATGTAGAATACAGAGAACAAGAGGAAGAAGCTGTAGATCAGATGAGGGAGGAGGAAGAGGAGGAGGAAGGCGGAGAGATAACGGTAGAAGAATATGAGGAGGCTATAAAAAGGATGAAGAAGGGTAAAGCCCCAGGAGAGGATGGAGTGGCTGTGGAGTTGGTGGTGGAGGGAGGAGAGGAGCTGAGAGGGAGAATCATCAGTTTGATGAACAAGTGTTGGAGAGAGGGAAAGGTGCCGGAAAGGTGGGGCAAAGCAATAATAATACCGATATATAAAGGTAAAGGAGATGCAGGAAGCTGTAATAATTATAGAGGCATTTCACTGATGGACCATCTGGCGAAAATATACGAAAGAATATTGGAGAGGAGGCTGAGAGAGAAGGTAGAGCCGAGACTCGGAGAAGAACAGTACGGGTATAGAAGAGGAAGAGGAACGACGGACCTCTTATTCACACTAAGAATGGTTTCGGAGAAGATGCTGGAATATGGCAAGAGATTCTTTGTAGCGTTCATCGACCTGCAAAAGGCATTTGATTCGGTGCCAAGGAAAAAGCTCTGGAGAGCTATGGAGAGGAATTATGGAGTGAGGGGTAGATTAAAGAAGGCAATAGAAAGTATGTATGAGAAATGCAGTTGTAATGTTAGAACTGAGTGCGAGAACGATAGATGGTTTGAGGTGAAAACAGGAGTGAAGCAGGGGAGTGTTTTATCTCCACTGCTGTTTATATTATATTTAGACGTGGTGATAAGGAAAGTGAGGGAGAGACTGGGAGAATTTGAAGGGGACATAATGGCATATGCGGATGATCTGGCATGTTGGAGCGAGAGAGAGGAGACGATTCGAGAGGTGGTGGAGTTGTTTACGGAGGAGTTGGAGGAAGCAGGGATGAGGATGAACGTACAGAAGACAGAGATATTAACAATAACCGGAGGAAATGAGGAAGGGATGAGGATGGTGGTGAGAGGGGAGGAGGTGAAGGCGGTAAATACCTGCAATTATCTCGGAGGATGTTTTAGCAGAAGGGGAGGAAGTGGAGGAGAGATTACGCGACGAATGGAAAAGTATGGATTAGTTATGAAAGCGGTATACCCCATGATGAAAGATAAAAACATCGGAATAGAGGTTAAAAAAGTGATTTTTAACAGTATACTGACTCCGACGCTGCTGTACGGAGCGGAAACATGGACAACAACGAGAAGAGAGGAGAGTAGAATACAAGCGGCGGAGATGAGGGTATTAAGAACTATGATTGGAAAGAGTAGGAGAGACAGAATAAGGAATGAAGTAATTAGAGAAGATATAGGGGTGAAGAAGATGATACTGAAGATGGATGTGGGGAGATTGAGATGGTGGGGACATCTGGAGAGGATGGAGCAGGACAGAATGCCGAAAAGAAGATGGAAATGGACACCAGAGGGCAGAAGACCAAGGGGAAGACCGAAGAAGAGATGGGGGAGTCGGTGGAGGACTCTCTGGAAAGATGTCAGCTACCAAAAATGAGAGTGCTAAAGAGAAGAGGAATAGTGCAGCAGAGGGATGTCTGGAGAAAGACGCTTGCGCGGCTGACAGGATGAAAACCTTCCGGGAGAATGAAAGAAAAAGAAAGAAAGATTATTATTATTATTATGATATATATATATCTATTAATATTATTATTATATTAAAAAATGCTGATATCGCTTTATTATTATTATTATTATATTATTATTATTATTATTATTATTATTATTATTATTATTATTATTATTATTATTATTATTATTATTATTATTATTATTATTATTATTATTAATTATATATATATATATATAATTATTATATATATATACATATTATATATATTATTATTATTATATATTATATTATTATTATTATAAATATATTATTATTATTATTATATTATTATTATATATATATATATATATATATATATATATAGAGGGAGAGTACACGCATACTCGAAGCGATGAAATTACCTCCCATTTTTAATGGTGCGTCTTTCTCTTTTGCGTTCATATTCTTTACACACTCATCCTCCAGGCAACATATTACTAACCACCATTTATCCACATATCATATACACATGATTAAAGTACACACCCCACTTCTAGATAACACCTTACAGACATCCCTACTACTCATATCCCTGTGTGCGGGGGAGAAAGAATTTCCCACATCGTATGTCCTGCGTGTCGTAGAAGTCGACTAAGGGGCGGTGGTAGTTGGGTTGGCTGCCCACTACCACCTATCTCTTGCTAGGAATGCTGATGCATGCCTCGGAGATGGTCGTGATCGCCGTAAACGACCTTCTAATTTTCGGCGAAATTGTATGAATCGTATGGGTACATGGAATGTCAGAGGAATAAATGTTGAGGAGAAGAGGAGAGAGGTGATGATGTATTTAGAAAGGGCAAATTTGATTTGCTCGCTGTGACTGAAACAAAGATGAAAGGAAAAGGTGAAATTGAGTGGTGTGGTGTGAAATGTGTGCGTGCTGGTGTGGAAGAGAATGAGAGAGGGAGAGAAGGAGTTGCAATTTTGATGAGTGACCTGTGGTACAAAGCTATGGTAGACTTTGTGTGTGCGAGTCCTAGAATTCTAATGGTTAAATTTAAGTTTGAAAAGGTCAAGGTATGTGTGGTTGTGACGTATGGTCCATCTGAGGGAAACGTTGAAGAGAGTACGATTTTTGGGATAATCTGAATGATGTTCTGGATGGGGTGAGTAGGAGCTTCAGATTGATAGTGTTGGGGGACCTGAATGGTTGGATAGGTGATCAAAAAGGGATGGTATAACAGGTGGTTTTGGGGTGGCGGGAGAAAATGAGAATGGTAGGAAGGTGATTGATTTCTGTGAAGAGAGAGGTATGTGTGTAAGTAATACTTTCTTTAAACACAAGAGAATCCATAAGTATACTAGAGTTGGTGTAGGTAGAGATGGTATCGAAGTGAAAAGTATGATTGATTTTGTGTTGGTGAAGAAGGAGATGTTGAAGTATGTTGGATGTTAAATCAGTGAGGGGTTTAGGAATGGGATTATCGGATCATTATGTTATTCTATGTAAAATTAAGTTAGTGGGGGCTTGGATGGAGAGGAAGGTGATACGAAAGGAAGTAGGTAAAATTAAGAGTGAGAAGTTAAGTGAGCAAGACAATAAGGATAAGTATGTAAGAGCGCTCGCTAGTAAATCGGTTGAATGTGAACAAGTTGATACTGAACAAATCTGGGGGCAAATGAAGGAAGCAATTGTTAGTAGTGCAAAGGAAGTGTGTGGATGTGCTAAAATAGGAAGTAAGAATGTTAACAGCGAATGGTGGAATGAAGAGGTGATGAAAGCGGTTAAAGGTAAAAAAGAAGCGTGGTTGAATGTACTAAAAGCAAATGATGAAGTTTCAAAAGAAAGATGCTTGGAATTATATAAGGAGGAAAAAAGAAATACTAAAATACTTGGATGGAGAGGAAGGTGATACGAAAGGAAGTAGGTAAAATTAAGAGTGAGAAGTTAAGTGAGCAAGACAATAAGGATAAGTATGTAAGAGTGCTCGCTAGTAAATCGGTTGAATGTGAACAAGTTGATACTGAACAAATCTGGGGGCAAATAAAGGAAGCAATTGTTAGTAGTGCAAAGGAAGTGTGTGGATGTGCTAAAGTAGGAAGTAAGAATGTTAACAGCGAATAGTGGAATGAAGAGGTGATGAAAGCGGTTAAAGGTAAAAAAGAAGCGTGGTTGAATGTACTAAAAGCAAATGATGAAGTTTCAAAAGAAAGATGCTTGGAATTATATAAGGAGGAAAAAAGAAATACTAAAAGGTGCATACGTAGGAGAAAACAAGAGGTAAATGAACAGTTTGGAAGGAAGATGAATGAGGACATACAAGGGAATAGGAAGCTCTTCTGGAAGGTTAAGAATGAGAATAAGGGGAATCTGCTTGGAATAATGAATAGGGATGGTGCTTTTGTAACTGATGAAATGGATGTGAGGGGAGTGTGGAAAGAACACTTCGAAAATCTGCACAATATTAACAGTAATGATGAGGTGTTAGTGAATATGTGTGGTTTTGATGGTGCAAGAAGGAATAGGTATTTTGGGGATGAGGTTATTAGTAAGGAGGAGGGAATGGGTAGAGTGAGAAAGTTGAAGAATGGTAAATCTGCAGGTATAGATGAAATTACTAGTGAAATGATCAAGAGCGGAGGTGAGATGGTGATTGATTGGATTTGGAAGTTGTGTAATAAAGCGTTTATGGAGGGTATAGTTCCAAGGGATTGGAGGAGAGCGGTAATAGTACCCTTATATAAGGGTAAGGGAGAAGGGGAACTGTAGAAATTATAAGGGAATAAGTTTATTGAGTGTTGTAGGGAAGGTATTTGCTGGTATTTTGGTCGAAAGAGTGCGTCGAGTGACTGAGGGACTGATTGGTGAAGAACAAGGTGCGTTTAGGAGTGGTAGAGGATGTGTGGATCAAATCTTTACATTGAAACAAATGATTGAGAAAATGAGGGAGAAGAAGAATAAATTATATTTAGGTTTTATGGATTTACAACAGGCGTATGATAGAGTTAATAGGGAAGCTTTATGGCAGGTATTAGTGATATATGGTGTTGGTGGTAGGCTTCTGAATGGAATCAAAAGTATGTATGACGATAGTGAAGCATGTGTAAGAATAAATGGTGTCAATGGTGATTGGTTTAGGATTAATAGTGGAGTGAGACAGGGTTGTGTTATGTCTCCTTGGTTATTCAATTTGTATATGGATGGGGTTATGAAAGAATTCGAGGTGGGATGGCAGGAAATGGTGTTAGAATGATGGAGAATGGAGATGAGTGGAGGGTGCCCTACCTATTATATGCTGATGATTTGGTTCTGTGTGGCGAATCTGAAGAGAGTTTGAGAGGATTGGTAGAGAGATTTGACAGGGTATGTAAAAGGAGGGGTTTGAAAGTAAACGTAGATAAGAGTAAGGTTATGGTTGTGAGTGAGGAAAGTCCTCGAAGTTATGTTAGATGGTGAGCAGCTGGAGCAGGTGTCTGAGTTTAAATATTTAGGGTATATGTTGGATGAGAAGGGAACGGATGATGCAGAGTGTAGTAGGAAAGTTGTGAATGGCAGGAAGGTTGCTGGTGCAATTAAATCGTTGGTGAATGTAAAGGGACTAAGTCTTGAGTGCGCTAGAGTCTTACATGAGGGTATGTTGTTACCTGTGTTATTGTATGGTAGTGAGACTATGGTCTGGAATAAGAAAGGGATGTAAAGGGACTAAGTCTTGAGTGCGCTAGAGTCTTACATGAGGGTATGTTGTTACCTGTGTTATTGTATGGTAGTGAGACTATGGTCTGGAATAAGAAATATAGATCTAAAGTTCAATGTGTTCAGATGGACAATCTTAGGGGCATGCTAGGTGTGAGAAGAATTAATAAAATGAGGAATGAACGTATTAGAGAGTTGTGTGGTGTGAAGAAAGGGGTAAATGAGAGAATAAATGAAAGTATGTTGAAATGGTTTGGTCACGTGGAAAGGATGAATGATAGTCGGTTGGTTAAGCGGATGTATAGTGGAGAGTGTGTTGGGAACCGACCGGCTGGGAGACCGAAGAGAAAGTGGATTGAGTCGGTGAACGAATGTCTGAAGGAGAGAAATGTGAGTTTGGCAGAGGCGAGAATAAAGGTGCATGATAGGAGAGAATGGCGGGGTTTTGTATGGGGGCATGGTTTTGGCCCACCTGGGCCAAGGGATGAACCCTTACATTGACGATTTACCATAGTGAGGGTCCGTCGCGGTCCCATGAAGCTTTAGGGTGGATTTTCTGTCTGTGACGAGCTTTCACTAATTAATGGTACAGAGGGGGCGGTAAGGCTGGGCTTTCTTTTCGACATTTGTCATACTCTCCTACTGCTTTTCTTTTCCGATGCTTGTAGCGCTCCTTACTCCCAATCTTGGGAAAATAAGGTAGATAAAGAAAGAAAGAATAGAAGTTATATATATATATATATATATATATATATATATATATATATATATATATATATATATATATATATATATATATATATAATTTATATATATATATATATATATATATATCTTTTTATAGAAAAAATATATATATATATATATATATATATATATATACATATAGAGATGTTCTTACCGTATTAACTAAGAATAAATGAGACACACACACACACACACACACACACACACACACACACACACACAATAATTATAGACTCTTTAATTTATTCATTAGCCATGCAATCATCATACTAACTTACTGATGTCCTGTCAGCTTGGTACTGTTATTAAATCAATAGTTTTATTTTATTCCAGGATAATACTAAAGAAAATTTCTTCTGTAGACAGAAATACATTTAGGAGGCTTGAAAAAGCAACAAAATCATACGTTAAAATAAATGCTGATATTGAATTTTTAGAAATAATAATAATAATAATAGCAATAATACAAAATAACAATACTAGCAAAATAATAATAATACACACACACATATATACACACGCATTCATTATTGACACTTTAAAATAATAATTATAATAGTGTTAAAATAATAATAATAATAATAATATTATAATTATTATTTTATTATTATTATTATTATTATTATTATTATTATTATTATTATTATTATTATTATTATTATTATTATTATTATTATTATTATTATTATTATTATTATTATTATTATTATTATTATTATTATTATTATTATTATTATTATTATTATTATTATTATTATTATTATTATTATTATTAATTTTATTATTATTATTATTATTATTATTATTATTAT
>JABUQX010066519.1:27500-44734 GCA_015478945.1 Trachelipus rathkii | reverse complement strand
GCTCAGCAGAGAGGTGGACTTGGACCTCGGAGAAAAATGAATATTTAATGCTGTGCTACTATGCTGGAGAACTTCTACCTGAAAAGAAAAACAAATCAGAGTTTTGGAAATATGTAACAGAAAAGAAAGAAATAAGTGCCAATGACTATTTGGAATACAAATTCAGAGAAAAAAATAACCAAGTAAATAGGAAAAGAATAATCTGTCAAAAACAGGCCATATTAAATTATAATAAAGAAAGAAAGGAAGATGGGAAAAGGAAAAACAAAGCTACCCTTCCAACGAATGAAGATTTAAGGAAAATTAAAGAGAGGGCTAGAAATATAGTAGACAATGAATTGGAGCTTAACACGGAAATAATTGATATAATAAAACAGATGTCAAAAGAATCATTATACTCTACAAAGAGTAAAACATGTGAAAAAGAACACACCGGAAGTAAGAAAAAGAGTACAGATGGAAATTACAAAAAACAAAGAAATGAAAAGGAGGAAAGGGAAAACAGGGATGAAGTAATGTTCCTCAACATTAATAGCCACCACTCGGTGGATGAAGATTAAAAAAAAGAATCAAGAGGAAGAAGAAAGAATGATAGAAGGGAACCTATACGAAGAACCATTAGGTGAATTAAAAGACATCCCAAACAATGACAGTCTAGTAAATGTAAGCGAAGATTCAATACAGGATCTTTCAAATATTAGTAACCACGAGGAAGAAGATAACGAGAATCGGGATAGAAATGAGGCAACAGTTTATACAAGAGAACAAATAGATGAAATGCTACAAAAAATTGCCCATTACATAAGCGACAAAAAATAAAAAAGATACATAATTGGTATAAATTAAACATGAATATAGGGTTAGCCAATAGAGCATTGGCTAGAATATTACCACTTGATTGTGACATTACAGAGTTAAATAGACTCTATTATGCAACGGGAAGAGCCATAGCAGATATTATGGATACTGGAGTAGTTAAAGAAACAGAAATAAAAGGAATGATTAGAAAACCACCTTGGAAATTCAGATTAGAAAAAGAGATACAAAAATTAAGAGAAGAAATATCAATATTAACAGCTTATCAAAGAAACGAATTAAGAGTGGAAACTACTAAGAGGCAAGCAGAGAATATGATTAGAAGAGAAAGAGTAATTCAAGGCGACAAAATGGTACATGCCATTGCGAGGAGAAACTTAATCTGGTAGCTAAGAGTAAAAAATTACGAAGATATGAAAAAAATGAAAAAGAAAAAATTCAGAACAGAATGTTTCATCAAGACCAAGGAAGATTATTTAGAGAACTGAAAAATGACAACATAATAGTAAAAAAATCCACCAAAAAAGGAGGAAGTAGATCAATTTTGGAGGAATATCTATGAGGACAATAGAGAGCATAATGCTCAAGCAGATTGGATAAATGAAATTGCTAACAACCAGATAATAAACAACATAGATAGAATGAGGTTTCCACCTATAGTGAAGAAGGAAGTAAAGCAAGTCATAAAAAACTTCGGAAATTGGAAGGCCCCAGGACCTGATAAAGTCCATAATATATAAAGAAAATTACAAGTCTAATGGCACCACTTGTGAAATGCTTAAACAGATTAGTGGAAGAGGAGGAACCCATACCAGAATGGCTAACGACTGGAGATACAATCTTGATCCCAAAATCAATAGAAACTAAAAATCCATCTAAATATAGACCGATAACGTGCCTTCCTACTGTATATAAAACATTAACTGGAGTAATCTCAAACAGAGTATATGAGCATGCAGAGACCAACAACATAATAAATGAAGAACAAAAAGGTTGTGTTAGAAATGCATATGGTACTAAAGATCAATTATTAATTAACAAAATGGTAATGGAAAATAGTAGACAAAAACAAAAACATCTCAGTATGGCTTGGATTGATTATCAGAAGGCTTACGACAGTGTTCCCCATAGTTGGATAAAGGAAATTTTAAAAATATATAAAATAAGTGACACCGTTATAAATTTTATAGATAGAGGAATGGAACAATGGAAAGTTAACCTGAAACTAAACCATGAGAAAGGTTGTATGGAAATAAAAAATGAATAAGGAGAGGTATTTTCCAAGGAGATTCTCTCTCTCCACTATTATTTATACTCGCCATTAACCCCCTAAGTAATCTTATAAATAACATTGAAAATGGATACAGGATAATTCCAAGAAATGAAAAGAAACCAAAAATAATCTCTCATCTATTCTACATGGATGACCTAAAGTTATATTCACCAAATAGGGAGGAAACCACCAGGCAGATAGAGATCGTAAAAAAAATCTCAGATGATATAAATATGGAATTTGGATTGGATAAGTGTGCTTTTCTCTCACTTAAGAAGGGAAGAAGAGTGGAGAGTGAGAACATCATGCTGGATCAAACTACCATCACCCAGCTACAACAGGAAAGTACATATAAATACCTAGGTATAGGAGAATCGGAAAAAGTAAAAATTCTAGAAAGTATGCGAGTTAAAAAGAGAACGGAGGAGACCTTGAAACTAAAATCAGAATTAACAGCAAAAAACAAAGTAGAGGCCATTAAAACGTTTGCAGTACCAGTCATCTTATATAGCTGTGGGATAATAGACTGGTATCAAGAAGATCTGAACCAGCTTGACATCTGAGCCAGAAAAATGCTAAAGCACTAAGATGATTCCCATCTGTTAATTATCTCCGATATCGGTACACCAGATCGGAAGGAAGGAGCGATTGGGAAATGGTGGGCCTGGCAGGTATACAAGAAAGAGATCATCGGATAGGTGAATACCTGGAGAGCCTCACTTCCAAAAAAAGGAAAATTTTTAAATTTTGACATGTGGGTTTGCCTGCATGAAAGAACAAACCGGGATCGACTCATTTATAAAAGAAGAGACACATGCGGGCACACAATTATAACAACAGATCAGGTCCGGATGGGAGGAGAAAACACAACAATAAGAATGAAATATCTTAAAGACAGATATGGGGAAAACGAAAAAATTGAACATTAAACAATGGAAGAGAAACTGGCAAAAAATATAAGAGTTATTGGGGGAAGTATACATTTATGGAGACAAATCGGTAGAAATATTCAGCAAAAACATACTTAGAGCAGAAGAGGAAAGGAATAGTAACAGCAGCCCAAGATCGCACTCTTTGAACAAGATGGCACAGGAAGCACATTGAAAGAGAAAACATCACTGACAGATGTAGAGTATGTAAGCGAACACGGTCCGTTTCTTCCACATCTTAACGGGGTGTCAAGTATCTCTGGAAGAGTCATCGATATAACAGAAAGCGACCACAACACATCTAGTAGTCTTATACATTCAAATTATTGCCAGAAGTTATAAAATCAGACTGGAAGTAACGAGTTTACTTGGAAGCATAAAACCCCCAGAAAATAGAAGAAAATGAAGAGGCGTTGATATTGTATGATTGTGCTATCCAAACTGATATAGCAGTCACCCATAATAGACCAGACATAGTAGTTGAAAGATAAGACGGGAACAAGAAATGCTATATAATAGGGTGGGAGTTCCATTTAGAACCAACAACTTGGTGGATTATGAATCCCGCGAAGGAAAATGAGTATCAAAGATTGAAGCAGAAATACGAAGAATGTGGAATATTGAAAACATAATAGTGATCCCGATAGTGGTGGCAGCATGGGAGTTAATCAGAAAAAAGTCTTCTCGAACATCTGGAAGAGCTCAGTGTCGCATTACAGCTTGGAATTAACGTAAAATGGTAATAAGGAAGGAGCATTCCTCTCCTAAGACTTGTTGCTGGGATGTGGATGTAACATATGTTGAAATGACCTTATGATCAAGGTTTGACCACGGTCATTTCTATAAAAACCCTTTAAATGGAGAGAAAATAAAAAAATTAAAAAATAACAATAAAATAAAATTATTTAAATGTTCTGAGTGGACTATGAGTGTAATCATAAAGGAAACTTAAGATCTAACATGCTTAAACATTCAAAAATGTTGCTCCCCCGCAGTTGTATACCTTGACGTTGGTGGGGGGGGCTCTCTGAGACACTGCTGAGCCGGGTTACTGCCCTGCAGTGTCCAAGAGCGAAGAAACAACTAACAACAAGTTGAAAAACCAAGACCCTCCATTAGGTGGGCTGTCAGGTGGGTGAAACTATACAATTCGTTCACTGTATCCATATCAATATCAAAAAATTTCGTACACTCGAATAATTTCAGAGAAATTGATATAATGTCTGGTTGAAAAAACAGCCAAACTTCCGGTTCCTTGTGCATGGGTGTGTGGTGGCATTTCCGTTTTCCAGAGGCGGATGCGTCTCACCCTTCCCTGGGTTATCGGATGCTCCGCGCATCTGCCTCTTCCCGAAATCCTTCTCTTTCGTCTCTCAGTGCTAGTCCCGAGCAATGAAAGTTCGATTCCGTACGTTAAATGATTCGCTTACGCTGTTGGCTGGTTTAAAACAGGACCAGTTCCAACGGGTCTGTGTCTCGGGCGAGGAATATGAACAGCTTCGGGGTGACCGGGTACTCTCGAACGGAATGAGAATTTGGGTGACGCGTGCATGGATGGGGAGTTGTCCATGCCTTGGGGGGAAATCCATGTGGGCTCCGCGGAAGATATGGGGTGCCATTCTACGCACTTCGGGCACATGTTCAGGGGTGCTGGGGGGTAAACAAAATCCCTCATCCTTAGGTCTGAGGTTTGGACCCGGATGAGGGATAAATACCTCCCTTTGAGGAGTGGAAAGGAAAAAAAAAAAAAAAATTTTTTTTAATGTTCTGAGTGTGGCTATGAGTGTAATTATAATGGAAACTTAAAAAGAGACATACTTACGCACCAAGAATATTAAACAACTCCAAAATACAGGAGATGTATACCAATGGAAGGTGGAAGAATTACGAAAAATGAAGTAAGGAGTACTATTAAAAGGAGTGGAAGTTGGAAAGCACCAGGCAAAGATCAAGTACATAATGATGGTTAAAGAAATTAAAAGTACTAATAAAACCTCTAACAGAAAGTTTTAACAAACTAATAGAAAAACAATAAGAAATCTCAGAATGGCTCACTAGTGGAATTACAACATTAATACCAAAGAATGAGGAAACGGAATTGCTTAGCAAATACCGCCCAATCACATGCTTACCAACCATATATATATAAAATACTAACTGGAGTCATGGCGGAAAGGGTAACAACACACCTAGAAGTAAACCACATAATGGAGAACAAAAAGGATGCAGTAAAGGAAGTTATGAAGCAAAGGATCAGTTATTAATAAACAAGATGATAATGGAAAATACCAGAAGAGGGCAGAAACATCTCAGTATGGTATGGATCGATTACAAGAAAGCATATGGTAGCGTACCTCATAAGTGGATTAAGTTAGTATTGAGGATTTACAAAGTTAATGAGCTGGTTGGAAACTTCATAGATGAATCAATGAGGAAATGGAAGACATCTGGGACTACCGCACGAAAGAGGTCAGATTAAAATAGAGGGAATAAAAATAAAAAAAGATATCTTTGAGGGGGGACTCTATTTCCCCGTTGTTATTCATGCTGGCTCTCAATCCCCTAAGCACACTAATAAATAATTTGGAAAATGGATATAGGATTAACTTTATGAGAAAAAAAAGGCAAAGAAAATATCACACATTTTTGATATGGATGACATGAAATTATATGCTCAGAATAAAAAGGAATCGGAAAACATGTAGAGGTTGTGAAACGATATTCCAGAGACATATGTATGGAATTTGGGTTGGATAAGTGTGCATTTGTAAGTCTAAAAAAAAGGAAGAGGAACAGAAGCTGGTAATAGAAGGGTAAATGATATGGAAATACGGGAACTAGAACAAGGTAATAATTGCAGTTACCTAGTAGAAGAATCTGATGAAATAGTAAAAAAAATTAAAGAAAAACTAACAAAGCAATATGTAAAGAGAATGAAAAGTATTTTAGAATCTAAGTTGAAACGAAGAAATAAAATAATTGCCTTAAGAACACTGGCAGTGCCCGTCCTCACGTACAGCTTCGGTATAATAGACTGGTTTCAGTATATCCACACCCCTCTTCTAGACAACATCTTACAGACATCCCTATCCCTTATATCAGTAAAGAAGAGAAAGAGCTAGACAAGGCAATAAATTAGTTCTTGCAATTGCTAGAAGAAAGTTAAGTCTTGCAGAAAAAAGTAAAAGGTTAAGAAGATATGAAGGAAACGAAAAACAAAAAGAACAAAATCGAATGTTTAAACAAGATCCTGGAAAATTGTACAGAAAACTGAGAAATGAAATCAAAGTCACTGAACCTCCAAGAAAAGAGGAGATTGAAAGAGTTTGGAAAAACATTTATGAAAACGAAAGACGACATAACAATAAAGCGGAATGGAAGGAAGAAATAATAAATGACCAGCAAATAAATAATGTTAATGAAATGGAATTTGGAGAAATAAATCGGAAAGAAGTAAAGAAGGTCCTAATGAAGCTCAATAATTGGAAAGCACCTGGACCTGATAAAGTCCAGAATGTATGGCTAAAGAAGGTCACAGTACTTATCAGCCCCCCCCCCTAACAAAATACATAAACAGATTGATAAATGGAAGAGAAGCCATTCCAGAATGGCTGACAAAAGGAGACACTAACCTCATGCCAAAATCTGAAAAAACTAAAAATCCAACAAAATACAGACCTATAACATGTTTACCTACCATATACAAAACACTAGCGGCAATAATCTAGAATATACAAACATGCAGAAAATAATAATATAATAAACGAAGAACAGAAAGAATGTATCAGAAATAGTATGGGCACAAAAGATCAATTATTAATCAACAAAATGATTCTTCAAAATTGTAGGGACTAAAAACATCTAAGCATGACCTGGATAGATTATAAGAAGGCATATGACACTGTTCCCCATAGCTGGATAATAGAAGTATTAAAAATATACAAAATAAATAAAAAAATAGTAGATTTTGTCAAAGAAGGAATGATGCAATGGAGGGTCAATTTAAAACTAAAGTATGAGAATGGACTGATTGAGGTGAAAAAAAATCAACATAAATAGAGGTATCTTCCAGGGAGATTCGTTGTCTCCACTGCTCTTCATTTTGGCCATTAACCCTTTGAGCAATTTAATAAACAAATTACAAAACGGATATAGAATAAACCCACGTAACGAAAAATCAAGCAAATTAATTTCTCACCCGTTTTATATGGATGACTTAAATTATACGCCCCAAACGGACAAGAGACAATTAAGCAGGTGGAGGTAGTGAAGAAGTTCTTCGAAGATATATGTATGGAGTTTGGTCTAGAAAAATGAGCTTTCCTTACACTCAGGAAAGGGAGCTCTTACATTCATAACTTTTATTATTAAATTAAATTTATTCCAACAAAATAAAATTTTAATGCAAAGTGAAATAAATAAAATATAAATAAGTACATGAATGAAGATATTGTTGACTCGGTTGAATTTTAATTTAATCCCTTATATTCACAAACTAATTGTATGTAACTTCTTAAATTCCTCAAGTTTACTTAGTAATTACAAACAAATGATAAACGAAAGTGTTATTAAAAGAATTGCGAAACGAATTTTTGGTTCTAGATTTTTTTTTTCATCCGAACTCGAGCAATAATACTCCTAAACATTATACTGCTGTTATGGTTTGATCATATGAATGAGTATCGAGATTACAGGTATTGATTGAAGCAAATTTTCGTCATTAAAGTTACACTACACCTGCTAGAGCTTACCTAATATAATCCTGTCATGCGCTGTTTGCAAAATCCATTAAAGCCCTCCCTAATACAATTTATCATCATCTCTCGTTTTCCCATCACTTGATCAATGTAAAAGAATTTTGATCCATTGACATCCATCCTTAACACTTCTAACTCGCCTTGTTCTTCACCAATCAGTCCTTCAGTCAACTCGACGCACTCTTTCCACAAAAATACCAGCGTATATCTTCCCTACAACACATTAAACTAATTCTTCCCAAATTCCTACAGTTACCCTCGTCTCCATATAAGGTATTATTAATGCTTTCCTCCAATCCCTTGGAACAATGCCCTCCATAAACACTTCGTTACAAAACTTCCAAATTCCAATCAATCACCATCTCTCTCCGTTCTTGATTCATTTTCGCTAGCAATTTCATCATAACTGCAGATTTACCATTCTTCAACTATCTCACTCTACCCATTCTCTCCTTACTAATACCTCATCCCAAAATACCTATTCCTTCTTGCCCAATTATCAAACCACACACATTCACCAATCACCCTCATTACCGCAATATTATACGATTTTCAAAGTGTTTCCTTCACACTCCTATTGTATTCATCAGTTACGAAAGCCATCTATTCATTATTCTAAGAGATTCCTATTCTCATTCTTAACTTTTCACGCTTCTATTTCCTTGTAAGTCCCCATACCTCCTCCTTCCAAATGTCTCATTTAACTATTATTTTACTCCTAACCTATGCACCTTTAAGTTTTCTTTTTTTTCGCTCCTTATATAAATTGCAAACATCTTTCTTTTGAACTTCATCATGGCTTTTAGTACATTCAATACGCTCTTTTTTTACTTTTACGCTTTTGCTATGACATCTTCATTCACCACTCTACTGTTGACATTCTTACTTCTACTTTAGCACATCCACCAGCTTCCTTCATTTGCTTCAGATTTGTTCAATTTCAACTGATTCACATTCAACTGATTTTACTTGCAAGCGCTCTTAAAGTACTACTATCACTATTACCTTTGGCACTAACGTCTCACTCTTAAATTCTACTCCACTTCCTTCCTATCACTTCCTCTCCATCCAAGCCCCCACTAACTTAATTTTACATAAACAACATATAATGATCCGATAATCCATTCTTAACCCCCTCAATGATTTAACATCTTCTTCACCAACACAATTAATCATACTTTTCACTTCGATACATCTCTACTTGCAACTTTTAGTATACTTTTGAATACTCTTGTGTTAAAGAAAGTATTTACTTACACACATACCTTCTCCTCATAGAAATCAATCACCTTCTACCATTCTCATTTTTTGCCGAAACCCAAACCACCTGTTATACCATCCCTTTTTGATCACCTATCCAACCATTTAGGGTCACCAACCACAATCAATCTAAAGCTCCTACTCACCCCATCCACAACATTATTCATTCAGATTATCCCAGAATCGCACTCTTCTTCAACATTACCCTCAGATGGACCATCCTGACCTTTTCAAACTTAGAAATTACCATTAGAATTCTAGAACTCGCACACACAAAAATCTACCATAGCTCTGTACCACAAGTCACTCATCAGAATTGCAACTCTTCCTCTTCCCCTCTCTTTCATTTATTTACACACCAGCATCACATTTAACACCACACCATCATTTCACAGTTCCTTTCATTCTTTGTTTCTACAGCCGAGCAAATCAATTTGAACTCCCTCTTCTTCTCAACATTTATTCCTCTGACATTCCATGTACCCATACGATTCATACATACGGCGATCGCGACCTTTTCCGAGGCATGCATTAGCATTCCTGGCAAAAGATAAGTGGTAGTGGGCAGCCACTAACTACCACCGTCCTTAGTCGCCTTCTACGATACGCATGACATTACGATGTGTGTTAATTCTTTTTCTTCCCACACATAGGTTATAGGAAGTAGGAATGTCTGTAAATGTTGTCTAGAAAAGGGGTGTTGATATAAGTATGTGTATATGATATTGTGGATTAAAACGTGTCTGTTTCTAAGATGTTGTCTGGAGGATGAGTATTGTAAAGAATATGAATGCAAAAGAGAAAAGGCGAACCATTAGGCACTGGAATACACCAAATGCAAAATGGGAGGTAATTTCATCGCTTCGAGTATGCGTATAACTCTACTCTCATTATAAACATACCTATATATATATATATATATTATATTTCTATAATATATATAGTATATTATACTATATATATTATAGATATATTAGAGAGAGAGAGAGAGAGAGACTAAAACGATACGTTGTGGGTTAATTAAACGAATTTGCATAGATGAAAGTATATTTATTGCGAGAAAAACCTGATAAATTATGTTTTAAAACCAACATTTTACGAGTATAACACAAATATTTATTAATTAAATTTATAAAGCAATTGGTGTAAAGCGTTAAAACTGGTGATCGCCGTTCTTTTGGAAAATATGGGAGAACAATTTAGGCAACTTATAAGAACCATCTCAAATGCTGCAATTTTTAACTACAGCATATTATTATTATTATTAACGTGAAGTGTTAGTTCCGATTTAACCGTTGGTTGTCGTATGTTACAAGGATTGAAAAACAATGACTTAGGACAGCTTCTATATGTTACAATGATTAATCAAAATATTAAGTAATTCTCCAACATACAACCCTATATCAATAAATGCAGAAATATAATTAATTTAAATATGATTACAATATATTACAGAGAGCTAGCTTCCAAACGTCAAACAGGGGAAATGAAGTTTGAATGATGTCGACAGTATTGAACATTTGGTAAAAAAAAAATAAAGTGTGCGACAATTTGGACACCATACAATTTTTTTTTTATTAGTTTTTCTAACAAACCACACAAAATTAACCAACCTTGATGGACAGATAATTTTAAAAGTTGGCTTATATTTGTCAAAAGATGTGTCAACGATTTGGACACCTTATGAGAAAAACGACACAAAGCTACTCTTGCAGAAAAATATGTTGGTACACTTTAGACACCACCTGAAATTTTTTTAATGGGCTTGTTGACCCTTTTCCCTGTCGACGATCTGGGTATTCCTATAAATAACTAAATCGTGGCTCTAAACCGTACCCTCATTCTTTATATATATATATTAATATATATATATATATATAATATATATATATATATATATATATATATATATATATATATATATTAATATATCAATATATATATATACTATTTATATATATATATATATTATAAAACAAACAAAAACAAAAACTACCTTTTTTTTATCATATTTATATATATATATTATTATATATATATTTATATCATTTATATAGTATATATATATATATATTATATATATTTAATATTATATAATTATATACTATATATATATAATATATATTATATATAACTACCTTTAACGTGCTTTATCCCATATGCAGGAGGGGTAACACGGGGGGGACCACAGGAAATCAAACTTTAAGGCCGGCTATCCAAACCAGCGCCACCAACGTGTTCGCAGTAGAGTTTAATCTTGCCCCTGGTAGATTAAAACTCAACTGCACGCGGAGGATTTGAACAGCGTCTCTCGTATGAGAGGCGGCGACTCGAATATATATATATATAATATTATAATATAATATATATATTTATTATATTATTATATAATATTATAATATATATATATATATAAAATATATATATTATTATAATATATATATATATATAGATATATATATATATATATATATTACTATATTATTATATTAGTCAGTCCAGTAGGGCGTGGAAGCTGGGCTGCGGCGTCGATTGACCGGTCCAAGGAAGAAGTTATTTAGCATGTGTTAACATGTGTCTTTTTAAATTTCCTCTACGTTTACATTCGTAGCTACACTCGGAACATTTAAATGGAATATTTGCATGCGTTGACTTGTGTCTACTTAAGTCTCCTTTACGGTTATATTCATTGTTACACTCAGAACATTTAAATAATTTAAGACAGCCATGTGTTATCATGTGTAATTGTAGCTCTTCTTTCTGATTACATTCGTAGTTGCACTCGGAACATTTAAATACATGTGTTAACATATGTCTATCCATGTGTCCTTTGCGATTACATTTATAGCTGCATTCAGAACATTTCAATAATTTTAAATTGGCATGCGCAAAAATATGTAATTTTAAGCTTCTTTTATCATTACATTCATAGATGCATTGGGGGCATTTAAATAATTTCAGATTTGTATGTGTTAACATATGTCTGTCCATGTGTCCTTTACGATTACATTCATGACTGCATTCAGGACACTTAAATAATTTAAAGTTGGCGTGTGTTAAGATATGAAATTTTAAGCTTCCTTTGTTATTACACTCGTAGCTGCACTCGGAACATTTAAATAATTTTGTATTTGAATGTAATAATGTGTGTCTTTTTAAGTATCTTTTATCCTTACATTCGTAGCTACACTCGGAACATTTAAATAATTTTGTTTTTGCATGTAATAATGTGTGTCTTCTTAAGTTTCTTTTATCATTACATTCGTAACTACACTCTGAACATTTAAATAATTTTGTATTTGAGTGTTTCAACATATGGTATTTTAATTCTGATTTAAGATCACATTCATAACTGCAATGCGAACATTTAAAATTTATATCACTGTGTGATTTCATATGATTTTGCAACTCATTTTCGGTTTTAAAACTAAAATTACAATCTGCACAACGAAATTTGCAAATGAGGCTTTCCTGATGAGTTGATGATGTTTGAGGTCTGCCCCATGAAGTACTTTCCACTTTCGAACTTTTTCCTTCTTCATCAACATCGCTACTGAACGTCTGTAGAAATAAAAAATTAAAAAAAATTATACATTTATTGTAAAATTTAAATATTTTTATTGAATCGTCTTAAATGCAAAATTTATCTTCTTTTAATTTTTAAACCACCCAACTGTATAATAAAGAACGAATATATATATATAATATATATTATATATATATATATATTATTATATATATATATATTATATATATATATATATATATTATAATATATATATATATATATAGTATATATACTATACTATATATATTATATAATATATATATATATATATATTATTAATATATATCGAATTGAATGTTTACAGGACACACATGGCCCACACTGAGGTTGAATAAATAATCAACTCCATGGGTGGGTCCTGGCATATGCATACAAATATTTAAATGACAAAGAAAAATTGGATGGCGAAATGAATATTTAAATCAAAAAAAATTAAAAATAAAATAAGATATAAAAAATATATATATTATAAATAGTCCACAATGATTGCATAACAAATCATATATTGTGTAAGAATATTCAATTCTTGAGATTACAAGAAACACGAGGTATGCTAAAGTGGTAAGATTTCAAAAAAGATTGGGATAACCTCTTTAGAAGGTGTTATGGACCTTTAAAGTAGGAAAATGACGACGGGGAATGGGGTCCAGTTGAGACCAATCAATGAAGATATTGTGAACAGATTGTGGAGGTATAACGACGGTTAAATTTGCAGATGGAGGAGGGTCTCGTGCAACTAGTGGCTGTGACTGAGTGATATTGGTGTAGCCAATACGGAGGCGTGAAGTATCACTCGCGTAAGCGCTTTCGTCGGTGGGAGGAAGACCAGTCCTCACCAATGTTCGGTTTTTATATTTCTAATTCGCTCCACGCTGATCATTCGTCCAGCACATCTTTGCCAATAAGACCGAGAAAAGCCCTGTCGCGAGAGCAGGATTAAATACTTGATGGGATGTGGCCTTGTTTCAAATGAACGGAGGATACTTGGAACAGCTCGAGAAAAGGCAGCCATTTTGGATTTCTCTGTTCCACAGATTTCAATTGCCGGCTTACCCCTACATTAGGGGGGTCCAACATAGTATGATTTGTTTCTAACGGGAGTGGAGCAGCCGAAAAAAGTGTTGGTACAGCGAATACATTGTTTTTTTTTAGAATAGGGGGTTTTTAAGCGCCTGGAGTGTGCTGAGCGAATCTGAATATATGACATAAGAGTAGTTTCTGGTTAAGAATGGAATTCGAGAAAGGGCAATCCGTTAGCATAATTCGCAGTAAAAATTAAGCATGAGGGGGAGGGTATGGGAGACGTTGCGGTCAGGAAAGACAGCAGACGCACCCACACTGTTCCCGATTTAGAGCCGTCAGTAAACCTGGAGTAAATCACCGTGAACTGCGGAATCAGATAGTAATGATGCCTTTAACAAAGGTAGCAGGGTGGCTAGATTTGGAAGAGAGGTCAGGACAAGCAAATGGTGGGAGCAGGGAATAGGCAATGTGATATACCTTCGTCATAAGAGAGGCAACAACTTTGCAAGAAAGGAGTGTTGAAGAAATTTAGGATGTTCATAAACTGTGTTTGCAAATAGCCAGAAGGAGAATTCTGAGGTGTCTCCCGCAGAATTCAGGTGTCAGAGCAGAGGAGCAGACGGTATTGGGGTTTTGAAGCGAAGATAACTTGTGACATGATGTATTTCCTCGATAGAAAGGAGGGCTCACAGGATTCAACTTCAAGGATTTCACCCGGGGGGGATCGATCAGCGAAAGGACTCCAGCGGAAGATACGGCCTCCGCCATTCTTGGATGGGATATCTAACAGGTGATAGTAAGTTGGGGACGCCTGACCAGTATAACTAAGGTCAGCAGTAACACGAAGATTGGCGGTTTTCAGGCGGTCCCGACGAGGGGAAATTCTTATTAAATGTCTGTAACAAAAAATCTTTTCTGCTTTAGATTTCTCAAAATGACAGCAGTATCTTCTTCTTTCTGTTCAAAAAATAAATAGTGCCTTTAGATGTGTTTCCTTATTTCATCAGGAGTAGGAAATATAGGAGAATGTCTCACGAGAGACAGTTAAGATGACAAAATAGACTTTGATCCGGGTAGCAGCCTTGAAACGAGAGGGACATTTTCTCATATTTTAGTGTGACGGGGGGTCTTCAACTCCTAAAGCTTCTTCAAGTGAATCGCTAAGAAGAATGGTTCTTTACTCAGTAAGAGCTATGAGGGTTAATGGATCAGCAACTATGTATATATTGGAACACGATGTATATCGCTGGCATTCCACGGAGGAGAATGCAGCAATATGCGAGTAACGATGAATGAGAACGACTATGACGGCGGGCACCTTTTCGGGATTGCCCTAACCGTTTAGGCACCTTGGGTGTCAAGGGCAGTCTGACGAATCGCTTGAAATTATGCAAATGACCCTCAGGTGTAGGAGAAGAAGAAAAACGGAAGTATTCTGCTGGTCTAGAAGTATTAGGGACCACCGCGGTAGGGTCAGGTGGGAACCGACAGATGGTAATTGTTGTTGATGTTGTTAAACTCACCTTGGTTTAAAAACGATTTTTCTTTTATTAACTTTTCCAAAAAAAATTAAACCACAAACTTCGTCTCCAAAGATGAGCAAATATTACAACAAAACAAATGAAACATAAAGAAGTTGTTACAAATGTATACAATGCATATTTTGGTGTTAGATTGCGAGACCAAAACAAGACATGGGTGCCTCACATTGTATGACCATGAATGTTGAAGAATTGCGCCAGTGGTCGCAAGGTAAGAAACAATCTTTTCGTTTTAGAGTGCCCATGATTTAGAGGGAGCCCCAAAATCACAGCCATGATTGTTACTTTTGTTCTTGTAATGTGCGTGCCTTAACTTAAATGGACATTATGTATCCACAGGTAAGATCCGCAATACGTCCTGTGCCCCATGGGGTAGGAATTCCTGTTCCTTCTGCTCCCGCAAACTTAGTTGATGTTTGTGATAATCAGGAAATAGAAAGTAAATCCTGTGATAATAATAGTGACCAAGATGATGTCTATAATCCTGGTTGTGTAGAACCGCAGCTTTTCACACAGTCCGAATTGAATGATTTGGTGAGAGACTAGGGCATGTCTAAAGATTCAACACAACTTTTAGGTTTAGGGTCATGGTAGAAGGAAAAACATGTTAGCAAAAGGGACATGTCGTTTTCATGGTTTAGACATAGAAAGGAAGAATTTGAAGTTTTTTGTCATAAAGAGATGATCTAGAGTACTGCTCTGATGTTCCTGGACTTCTGAAATGTTTCAATATTGACTACAATACAAACGACTGGCGATTCTTTAATGACTCATCAAAAAGAAATCTCAAAGCTGTACTTCTCTCTAGCGGAAGTACGTGTGCTTCCTTACCTGTGGGACATTCTGTTCATTTGAAAGACTGTTATGAAAATTTGGAGATGATTCTAACAAGACTTAAATATAAAGACCATTGTTGGACCATTTGTGGCAATTTACAGGTATTCTCCAAGTAACTAGGACAACAAAGTGGATACATAAAGCATCCGTGCTTCATATGTGAATGGAATAGCCGTGATAGGAATCTGCATTATATTAAAAAAGAATGACCGCTCAGAAAATCTCTACAGCCTGGGATAAAAAATATACAAAGGATGGAGAGTGTTTTAAATATCTTTGCACCAAGTTTCCTAATTTGTAAGAAAGCAAGCTAAAGGAAAGAGTATTTGTTGCTTGACAGAAAACTTATGAAAGATGGCGTATTTGAAACAAAGATGGGAGAAACAAAAAAATGCTTGGAGAGCATTCAAAGACATTGTGAAAAACTTCCTTGAAAACAAAAAAAATCCAAATTGCAAAAATTTTGCTGAAAATATGTTAAGAATGTTTAAGACTTGGGTTGCAACATGAGCAATAAAGTTCATTTGTTGCACTCACATCTGGGTTACTTCCCAGACAATCTAAGACATGTGGGTGAAGAACAGGGTGAACGACTTCACCAAGATATAAAGGAAATGGAAAGTAGATATAAGGGAAGAAGGAATGTAAGCATGATAGCCACTTACTACTGGATGCTATAGAGGAACAATCCACATAACGAGCACAAGCAAAAAAGTAACAAAAGATCCATCAATGAAAACACGAAACAATATTATAAAGACAGACTGATTTTAAATAAAAGTTTTATGCTTTTGCTTTATTTATGCTACATATTTTATGCTCTGTATTCCTATTTAAGTGTTAGAAATAAATTTTACATATTAAATTAATTAAATACAAAATTTATATTTAAAACTTTATACACATTTTGTAAAATAACTTTACATGATACAAAAAATTTCTTCTAAACTTGATACCCCTTTTGTAAAATAACTTTACGTGATGGAAAAAAACTGAGGTCATATTTGAAATCAGGACAACAAATCCAATATAATGAACACTTAAAAGTGAAGATAATTTTCCAAAAGTTAAATTTTGCAGCCCTGTGTTATTAATGCTTCAAATTACTCGATCTCTAATAGGATAACTATTACTACTATTTATTAAAATAAATAAACTACTACTGGTTTTCACTTACTTTATAGAGCCTCTGTTTGGGTCCCTGACCGATGTATACTGTATACCCAGATT
>JABUQX010066517.1:57500-62500 GCA_015478945.1 Trachelipus rathkii | reverse complement strand
AAGAGACCCCTTACAGGGGAATTTAGAGGGAATAGATTATTAGAATATGTAATTTTTGAAAATTAGGCTTACATGCTTATAATGCTTACATGCTTACATGCTTATAAAGCTCATTTACCTATTTTTTCATTTGGAAAATAGTTGAGTAAAAAAGTAAGCTTTTTCTGATGTTGTTTACTTTCACAATAAATATTTATATAATTTTTATATACCGTACCTAAACTAGTTCCCTGGTAGAAAAAATAAGTATACTAATTAATTACGAGTGGTTTATTACTTAAAAATGAGATTAAGATATTTTTAGCTTTAGGCAACCAAATCACACTGTTGAAGCCAAAATAGTCTAAATCCTGTGGTAATACCTCAGTAAATACTAAAAAGGGACAAGTCACAACGGTAATAAAATCCAAGTATATTGAAAAGTAAAACAATGTCCTCTGCAATTGTGATTTAATTGTTTCCAATTGTAGAATATATTTTATAACAAAAAGAAAAATGGCTCTACAATACCTTGGTACAGAGTGCAGACACAGCAAACTAAGAAAGGTTATGTGATAGTGAAAGGTTGTTTACTAACCTAACAGTTTTTGACCAATTCTTCACTGGTCCTGACTACTTCATCTATAATAACATCTTTATCCAAGTTATAAAATAAGTCTCTTTCTACATTCATGAAAAGAAGATTAGACATAAGGTCTTGGCTTAAAGTAGATCTAAGTCGATTCTTAACTATTTTAAGTTTAGAAAATATCCTTTCACAGGTGACTTGTGTACAAGGTATGGTTAGTACAAACTTGTAAGATACATATATGTTGGTAAACAATCCAGATTGTGAGAGTTCAAAAACAACAAAAAAGGCACATGATAAACACCGAAAACATTGTTTATTGCCAGAGCAGTAACCATAAAGATTTTCGTTTTCTTCGAATTCAGATTCTACATCGCCAAATTCACAGATTTCTTCAGCTCCATTTAGATTGTCTTGTTTTCTTTTAATGTTAGTTTTTTCAGCCATTGTAAAACTTTCATACTGATCTGCAAACTGTTTCAGCTCTATCAATAACTGACTTCTTTCAACTTTACAAAGTTTAGAAATACTACAAAGGACTTCCGTAGGAAAACTATCAAGCATTACGATTTCATTAAATTTCTTTGGGTCTAACCAGAAACAATCTTCTAAAATTTCTTTGTTTGGACTAAATTTTTCTTCGATACTTGTCCTGGCACAATCTAAAACACTGAAAAAGACCAATTTATAGTTTTGAGCAGTTGAGATTCCAGGAGCTTCATCTATTGATTTTTCACCAGACATTACCTTTTTCTTTGAAGTTCTTTTTTCCGTAAAATCTAATTCTACTTCTACATCAATACTGTTATCTTCTAATTTGCTATTAACTGTACTTGCATAATATTTTGTTTTTGAATACAGAGCCTGAAAGTGTTTATCACTCCTTTTATCTCCTACTTGTTGAAGCAGCTTCTCTACCAAGTTCCAGGCTGTAGAATAGTCAATGGTTTTATTTTGTAAATATTTTGAAATGGGAGAGATATAACAAGAAATAAATCTAATAAAACAATAGACATAAATAGGTTTTCAAATTTGGACCATTGACTGATTAAATTTCTTGCCATGAATTTAGATTTGCAGTCAAAACTTCCATTTGATATTTCTTTTAAAACGGTAATAAAATTGAATAGTTTCTCTGCGTTTACACTTTCCTCACTTCTTAAAAATCCCTCATCGATAATTGAAGAAAGAGCTTTATGTTTGCTCCACCAACTTGTGGCTCCTATTTTTTGCAACCTGTGCATTTTTCCATTGGCAAATGTTTTCTTTTTGTTTCCCTCTCACATACGGCCATTCTTTTATAAGACGAGCTTAGAAAACCAGCAGATTCTTCCACCAATCCAAATAAGTTTTCTGCTTGGAGCAACGTTACTGTTGAATCAGCTACTACCAAGTTCAGCATGTGTCCCATACAGTGAGTGTAAATAAGATCTTCATTTTCCTTTTTGAACTGAGCTTGTAGACCGTTATAACAACCTTTCATATTGTTAGCTCCGTCAAATGAAAAAGCAATAATATTTGATGTTGCAATGCCACACTTGGCTAATTCTGATTTTATAAGCTCGTACAAAGCCAATCCAGATGAATCATCGACTACTGTTATTTCTAAAAGTCTTTCATATATCTTTCCTTGAAAGACATAGCGGACGCAAATCGCCAACTGGTCCATAACAGCTACATCTTGAGTACTATCTACCATCACGCTGAATATTATGCTATCATGAAGGTCTTTCAAAATGATATCACGGCCCATCGAACCAATTACTTTAAGTAGCTTGTTGATAAAGGTTTTTGACAAAAATGTCAACAAAGAGCCTCGTCCAGTCGGTCTTTTAGTTAACTTTCCAGTGGCTTTTCTTTTGTTCATTATTTTCAGTCTGTGCTTTTTGCTGTCTTCAATACACTTTCTGACATGATTTTGTAAAATCACATCATAATTTGCAACCAACATGACCAGTTCGAGAAAATTACCATGATTATCTGTAGAGTCAAGCGTATAAGCCCCTTCTGCTTTATCCCCTCTGTACGCAATGCCTTGTTTTCCAATAAACAAAACTATATCAATTAAACGTTGAACAACCAATCTTCTGATGTGAACTTCTCTTTCTCGCTTGTTGGTTTGGTTACTAGTCAGAAGAGTTGAAATATCATGACCTTTTTGGCTTTGAAAAGCTGCCTTCGCTGCGAGTTGATGATAACGAGAGTCTTCGTGAATTTCAACAGATTTATAAATATGCTTAGGAGAAGAGTCATGTCCAGTAATAAATGTAGAATCTCTATTATCTTTACCTCCAAAAGCCATACAGCTGGAGCAGTACACTCTGTTGAGCCGAATCGAATATGATAACCATTTTCTGTGAATTTTATCACCATTCGGTAAATGTCGGTAATAAAGTTTTGAAGGGTCAAATGGCAATTTAGCTCCTTTTCCTTCACTAACTTGAATAGGGTGCTTCTTCATAAAAGCTTTTTTAATTCCAATTGGGTCATTTTCGTTGGGGCAGATGAAACATCCAAGCTGTTGCGTAGCAGCATTCTGAGCAGCATCAGGCGTCTCATGGTGGTTTTCTTCATCATCATTTTCTGTGTCAGAGCTGGTATTAGTTCTTGATGAATCACTGCCGAGAGAAGCCGACGTTACTGATGGACGATCTAAAAGTGGCTGATTGCAAGCAGGCCTAGTTTCTTCCCTCTCATATCTACAAGACGAAGTGCCAGGAGTAGACTCAATTGAAGGAGGTGAAATTCGATCTTCAGTTTCTGAAAATAAATGTAATCACTGTAGCTGCGATTGTACGATATGTTGTAACAAATTCTTAAAAGTAATACAGTAAAATGGAAGGCAGGCACACGAAAAGCGAAGCCTTGATGACAGTCACGTGATTTGGACATATACGTGGATGTGCTAATAAACTAATTCGACTTACCTGTATTTAACGTATCATTATTGTCCCTCAAAGGCTGACTTTTGACTGAGAAGTGGAACTAGTTAACCAAGTATTAAAACGTTTGGAAATTTTTCCAACGTCTAAAGATTTTCTCTTCTTTTCTTTCCTCCACTTTAGTAGACACGTTTCATGTTGTAACACAACTGTGACACTGCACTAACTACAACCCTACTACGAGACTGAGCGAGTGAGCGTCGCGACAAAGAAGTTAGTTAGGCTACCATAAACAAAAACCAACTGGCAACTGCTTAAAATTGATTGTAAACGCGTAAGATTACTGGGAAATAAATAATCAAATTACTCTGATGTAACTAATTATAAAGTAGTATATCCATTTTTGGGGTCCTCTCCGGGGCCCCATTGGGCGGGAGGCCCTCGGCAATCGCCGACCAGCCGACCAGCCGACCAGCCGACCAGCCGACCAGCCGACCAGCCGACCAGCCGACCAGCCGACCAGCCGACCAGCCGACCAGCCGACCTGGCCATTCCGGGCCTGACTCATCGTAAAAGTTATTGTTCCATAAGGTTAAAAAATATTAAAATACCCATTTAAAGTTGTAAAAACAATTCATATAATTAATAAAAACACTTAGAAGTCAAACAAAAACCGATAGATAAAATAGACACAAGCACAAAAAACACTAACAGCCGAGATTACACTAGCTGACTAGCACATCTTCGCACTACGAGAACTAAAAGTATATATGTGCATGAGATTCTGAGGATGACTAGTGGCGCCCGGATGTCATTCCTCACCGTGTTTTTAAGGAGTGTGATTCTGAGCTGGCGTCTATCCTCTTTACTTTTACTCTCTATGCCTTAATACTAATATTTTTCCTCAATGCTGGAAGCGTGAATATGTTCAACCGATCCCGAAGAAGGGTAGTAACACAAATCCTTCTTTCTATCGTCCTATAGCTTTTATTTGTACTCTGTCTTAAATCTTCCATGCTCTCCTCAACTCCCATTTCCTGGATCATATGGAAACTCAATCTCTTCTATCAGATCACCAGAATGGCTTTCGTCGCTCGAGGTCAGCTGATGACAGGCTCTCCAATCTCATTGTTTCTACCCTCAGTGACTATGGGGAGATTACCGTAGTGGAGTTTCACATATCGAAAGCTTTTAACAAGATATGGCTCGCGTTACTACTTTCTAAGCTCCCTTCCCTCCCTCCCTATAGTGATGATATGATGCTAATGCTTATCATCAATAATACTGTTAGTTTTAGTTTATTATTATTATTATTATTATTATTATTATTATTATTATTATTATTATTATTATTATTATTATTATTATTATTATTATTATTATTATTATTATTATTATTATTATTATTGTTGTTATTATTATTATTATTATTATTATTATTATTATTATTATTATTATTATTATTATTATTATTATTATTATTATTATTATTATTATTATTATTATTATTATTAATATTATTATTTTTATTTTTATTTTCATTATTTTTA
>JABUQX010066517.1:35000-50000 GCA_015478945.1 Trachelipus rathkii | reverse complement strand
GGTATTTTCGGGTACTTTAAAAAGAGTTACTTAGTTATTAATCATTACATTTATAATAAATTATTTAAATGGGCCAAACTAAAGAAGTTACCCGCATGATATCTCGAAAACTAAGATAGGTAGAAGAAAACTGATAACATATATGGAATCAGCGTATGAAATTTGTATGGAAAATGAAAAAAAAAATTATTTTATTTTTTTATTTTTTTTTATATCTTCAAAGCTACGATAGGTAGAAGAAAACTAATAACATATATAGAATCAGCGTATAAATTTTTTTAGGGGGTTCGAGCCGACGGTGGGACAGAGGGGGGGACGTTTTCCATACCCCGTAGGGGAGGGGCGGAGGAACCCCCGCGACACCCAAATACCAAAGAGTTTTGGAGATATAAAAAAATAAAAAAATAAAAATAAAAATTTTTTTTTTCATTTTCCATACAAATTTCATACGCTGATTCCATATATGTTATCAGTTTTCTTGTACCTTTCTTAGTTTTCAGATATCCATGCTGGTAACTTCTTTCGTTTCACCTTTAAATGAATTTAAGTTCCCCTGCAACCTTTATCCCCCCTCTTCTACTCTCTCTCTCTCTCTCTCTCTCTCTCTCTCTCCTCTCTCTCTCTCTCTCTCTCTCTCTCTCTCTCTCTCTCTCTCACACACACACACACACACACACACACACACACACCCACACACACACACACAAGCTTACACATGCTCAACACACGCGCTCGCGCACGTCACTACACGTAAAACAAAATCAGGCAAAATTTTCCATGTAATCTTAGCTTGAATTTGAATAAGAACTGAGTTTCCTCAGTCGTATCTTATTCGTTATGTATCTTAATACATTAGTTGTATAAAAAAATTATTATTATTATTAAGGTTCGCTTAGGATTATAATACAATAAGTTTAAAATATCTAATAAGATCAATTGCAATTGAGATTTTCTGATATATATATATATATATAAGTATATTTATATATATATATAATATATATATATATATATATATATATATATATATATATATATATATATATATATATATACTGCTATATCTCTTACTATATATATGTTGATAAAATTACTCTGGTGATTCTTCGCACCAGGATTAGATCCTATAGTTCTCGTAGAGAGCCAAGTGTGTTGACCACTTGACCACGATGAGCTAAAAAGATACGCGACATAAACCTATGAAAGAGTTCTCTATTCAATAGGAATAAGGACCTCCTATGTCAGGACAGATACCTCGCGCGCATCCCGCTCACACTCGGGTCAAAGGCAACACAGGATCCATCTTAAGAGAACACTCTATAATCAGGAGAATTTATTTGTATTGACAGTCAAATACTGCTTTAAATTAGACCGCAGCTCAATGTATTGATAAAATTACTCAATACACTATTGAGCTTGCGGTCTAATTTAATCAGCCATAGTATTTATATATATATATATATATATATATATATATACTTATATATATATATATATATATATATATATACTGGGATATACCTATATATATATATATATATAATATATATATATATATATATAATAATGTGTGTGTGTGTGTGTGTGTGTGTGTAGGCATATCCCATATAATTTCCCCTCAACTAAGATTAACAAACGTTGGTATAACTCATCTTATTTTCGCACTATTCGCCACAGGAAATTACCGCAGTCTTCGAATTCCAGAAACCTTGCAACTTACTTTCGATCACTTAATCGTTCAAAATCTATTCTCCGTAACAATAAAAACGCTTTTCTCAGTGGAAAATAAATTACTGGTTCCATTACTTCAAGCCCTGTCTGTTATTTTGCACAAAAAAAAAAAAAAAAAAAAATCAACTGTAGTTTTGCTTCTTTCTCTTTCCCTGCTTTATTATCTTCTGAAAGTACATCCGCCCTCTTACTTCCATTGCAGCTGAACTTTTCACTCAGACCTTAGCTTCTATTTTTACCTTAGACGATTCTTGAGCTATATCTCCTCATCCACCTCCCTTCAACTCATTTTAGCCAAATATTGTAGATTCTTCTAAATTTGTTATTTCTACTCTCTCTCTCTCTCTCTCTCTCTCTCTCTCTCTCTCTCTCTCTCTCTCTCTCTCTCTCTCTCTCTCTCTCTCTCTCTCTCTCTCTCTCTCTCTCTCTCTCTCTCTCTCTCTCCCGAACTTAACACTAAGAAGGCGTAAGGCCATGATGGTATTTCTCCTGTGGTTCTCAAAACTGGTGCTTCCGAGTTTGCACCCTTCATTGGTAACCTATTCCGTCTGTCTTTCTATTTCGACATTCCATTCTTGCTGGAAATGTGCTTATTTATTCAACCTGTCCCGAAAAATGGAATTCTTTCTCAACTCTAAAATTATGGTTCTAAAGCTTTACCTTCTGTTCTATCTAAAGTTTTCGAATCTATATTCTTAATAGATAGATAGATAGATAGATAGATAGATAGATAGATAGATAGATAGATAGATAGATAGATAGATAGATAGATAGATAGATAGATAGATAGATAGATAGATAGATTGATAGATAGATAGATAGATACATCAGGAAGATATGGAAGTATCTCAATTCTTCTAATCTTATTTCTGATCCCCAATATGGCTTCCTTAAGAAGCGCTCAACTGGTAATCTTCTTTTTGATTCTTGGTCATCTTCCTTCGGCATTTCTGTAAATCTTCCGCTGGGCAAATCGAAAGTCTTCGATAGGGTTTGTCTCAATTTTTCATTTCTACTGCCTCTTCTTCCATATCTATCCTTCTCTCTGTGACCTTCTCTCAGATTTTCTTTCAGGTATTTCTATAGCAATTGTTGTAGACGGACACCTTTCAATCTTTAAATCCATAAATGGTGCAGGGTGTTGTTCCTCCCGGGGTTCTCTTCATCCCCAACTCTCTTTTTACTTTTCAATAATTTGACTTCTCTATTATTTCATCACCTATTATCTCTCCCACCAAAAATTAAGTCACGATAGAAGGGCGGCCTTGGACCATCTAACCTCTGATCTTTCTTGAATTTCTAATTAGGGGTATTAAGAACATAGTTGATTTCAATGCTTCAAAAATTCAGTTCTTCTATCTTTCTACTCGATATAATCTTCCACAAAAGTATAACATCATCGAAAATAAACAAATCACTCTTTCGTATCCTCTTAATATTCTTTGTGTTTTATTTTTTCTTGTGGCTTTAATTGGAAAGATCACATTACTTCTCTCTTTTTAATCAAGCTTCTAAGAGATTGGGTGTTCTGAGCCACCTTCAGAATTTCTTCACGCTACCCCAGTTTCTTTCTCTTTATAGGAACGCCATTCGCTCCTATTAGAGAATGCCTTACGCATCTGGGTTAGGATTCCACTCACACAGTTCTTCTTGGAAAGGTGGAGTCTAGGGTTTTTCGTCTTCTTAACACCCCTGCTCTCGCTAACTCTCCTCTCTAAGAGATTGGGTGTTGGGAGGTGCATTCAGAATTTCTTCAAGCCACCACAGTTTCTTTCTCTTTATAGGGTTGTCGTTCGGCCCTCACACTCTATTGAGAAAAGCTCGTGCAAAATGCCTTTCTACGTAGTCTTATTCTTGGTATATCCAACACACTAACCTTAGATCATAACGATATGCTCAATTTTACATGTGCTCCACTGGCAAATTCTGGAAAACAATACCTTTATCTATTGTCCCAACTACCTTTCACTTACACACTTTCAAGTGCCGTGCATTGGGGCATGTCGACCTTTAAATTGGATCTGACTAGGGAACTTCCTTCGACTCCGCTAGAAATAGGTAGGCCTTCGGCCTTTGCCCACCAAAGGAGATATAAAGTTATATATATATATATATATATATATATATATATATATATATATATATAACATATATATATATATATATATATATATATATATATATATATATACTATATATATATACTATATTTATATATATATATATATATATATATATATATATATATATATATATATATATATATCTTAACAACAAAAACTATATTATATATATATATATATATATATATATATATATATATATATATATATATATATATATATATATAACATATATATATATATATATATATATATATATATATATACTATATATATATATATCTTATATGTAGCAATGACATAACCAGCATAACAATATATAACTATATATATATATATATATATATATATGTATATACTAATATAATATATATATATATATTTATATACCAGCGATATAGATATGTCTATATATATATATATATATATATATATATATATATATATATATATATATATATATATATATATATATATATAACTATATCTTCTATAACTACTTTACTATTCTTTATAATATATATATAAATATATATATATATATATATATATATATATATATATATATATATATATATATATAACGATATATGTATATATATATATATATATATATATATATATATATATAACTTTATAAAATATATATATATATATATATATATATATATATATATATATATATATAAATTAAAAATAATAGAAAACAATATAAATATAATAACATATATATATCGTATATATATAACTATATACATATATATATATATATATATATATATATTAACTAAGGTTCTTTGCTTCCAGGGACATTGCTTGTTCTAGGATGAGATATATATATATATATATATATATATATATATATATATATATATATATATATATAAAAGTAAACACATATAACTTCTATATATACTATATATATTATATATATATATATTAGCTTAAGCATATCTAAAAGGCTTCCTCCTTTTATGGAGGAAGGAAGGTATCTAAAAAACGGGTTCTAATCAAAATTAATAAAGATTCTATCGACATTTAACCTCTAACCTTTCTTTAAAAATTGGGAAATATTTCAAATCTTTTGTTTATATATATATATATATATATATATATATATATATATATATATATATATATATATATATATATATATATATATATATATATATATATATATATATATATGTATGTACGTATGTATGTATGTATATATGCATGTACTCTTTCTACCTGTCCTTAGCGTCCCCTCACATCTATATAGATTGGGGTAGGGTGCGTAACACTCACGGAAATAAAATAGTTAAGTAGTAGAGCATGAAGTAAACTCACACACACACACATTCCCCTCATACTCGTCGCACCCCAAAATCCACCCTAGGGCATCACAACACCACTTAGGACCTCCACTGTGGTATCTCGTCAATGTAAGGGATCATTCCCTGGGCCAAACCAACAACCATACCCAAGAAGACAAAAATCATCCTTGACTCACTCCACTACTAATATAAATCAATTCGTCTCAACTCCATTTATTCTTACACAAACTTCACTATCGTCACACAAACATCTGAATCCATTCGGAAGCTAACCACCAACACCATATATCACCAACACCTACCACAGAGATTTCCTATTAATCCTGTCACATGCCTATTGCAAGTTCATAAAACCTAAATACAATTTAGTTTTTTCTCATTTTCGCAATCATTTGTATCAATGGGAAAATTTTATCTGAACATCCACTACTACTACTAAATTCATCTTGTTTTTCGGTAATCAATCCCTCAGTTACTCGATGCATTTTTTCAACCAAAATACTAGCATTTATCTTTCCTACAACACTCGATAAACTTATTCCCCCACAGTTCCCATTATCTCCCTTTCCCTTATATATAGGTACTATTACTACTCTTCTCCAATACTTAGGAACTATACCCTCCATAAACGCTTTGTTACACAACTCCCATATCTAGTCAATCACCATCTCGCTTCCATTCTTGATAATTTCACCAGTAATTTCATCTATACCTACAGAGTTACCATTCTTCATCTTTCTTACTATATCTATTACATCCTCCCTACTAATTACCTCATTCCCAAAATACCTATTTCTTCTTACACCATCAAACCCAAACACATTCCTTATCACCTCTTCATTACTGCCAATGTTATGGAGATTTTCGAAGTGTTTCTAAACATTCATCTCACATCCTTTCCATCAGCAACGATAGTACCATCCTTTTCATTATTTTATGAAGATTCCCCTTACTCTCATTTTTAACCTTTCGCACTTCCTTCCAGAAGAGCTTCCTATTCACTTGTAAATCCCCATTCATCCTCCTTCTAAACTCCTCATTTACCTTATTTTAACTCCAACGTATGCAACTTTTGGTATTCCTTTTTCCTCCTTATAAATTTCCATACCCCTTTCTTTTGAAACATCATTATTGACTTTTAGCACATTCGTCTACGCCTCTTTTTTACTTTTAACTGCTTGGGCGCTTGCAAAACCTTTTCATTCCACGACTCACTGTCAACAATTTTACTTTCTAGTTTAGAACATCCATATACTTCTCTTGCACTAGTAACAAAGGCTTTCATCATTTGCGTTCAGATTTGTTCAGTTTCATCTTGAACACACTCAACTGATTTATTTGCAAGCGCTCTCACATATTTTTTCCTTATTACTTTGTTCACTTAACTTCTCACTCTTAATTCTTCTCCCTTCCATTCTTATCTATTTTTTGTTCATCTATGCCCCCACTAACTTAATCTTACATAAACAACATAATGGCCTCATATTCCTATAGTGGTCGCCATCACCAACCCTTTTACTGGTTTTCAAATCCATTAGATACTTCAACATCTTCTTCACCAACCCAAAATCAATCATACTTTTCACTTCGATTCCATCTCTACCTAACTATTATTTTCTTAATATAACCATATTTAACAAAACTCATCATAGCATCGTCTCCCTAGCTCTACCACGTTCGTAGGCAGTATTCCTAGCGCTACTGTGATCGCAGGCATTATACCTAGCCCTACCGCGATGTTAGTCCGTATACCTAGTTTACATTCCTTTATCAAACAAATTTACAACACTACTACTAATTTTAAAAACTACAACATCATTACTAATTTTCTTTCAATGGGTTAAATATTTTTGTATAATCCACTATGCAGCTCAATGAGTAAAATAAATAAACCAAATTTTTTGTGTCCGAATGTGTTGAAATGATTGAATTGGCTACGGCTGAAGGGAAAATTAATAAAAACTATATATATATATATATATATATATATATATATATATATATATATATATATATATATATATATATTTATTTAAATATTATTTATATATATAAGTATATATATATATATATATATATATATATATATCGACCTTATGAGTTTCATGGCGCAGATAAATATGCTTTTTTTTTTTTTTTTTTTTTTTTTTTTTTTTCTTATTTATTACTAGTATATGATACTAGCAATTGATTAAGATGCTGATGAGAAAGATACCAAATTTGAAAGTATTAAAAATTTAATAATAAAGTAAGCAAAAACTCTCATTTTGCATGAGAAAGAAAACAGGATTTTAGTGCCAGTGCGTGAAAAAATTTAAGGTAACGTAAAAAATAATATTTGTGGGTAAATTATTTGTTTTTGTTTTTTTTTTCATATATAAATTCTGTTTCTATATAACAAAACATATCATAACCTGAATTTAGAGGGCAGTAAACCGCAACCTATCCTAAATGGATCGACGATGCAGTAAAATTCAACCTAACCTATATGGATAGACGATGCAGTAAATTTCGACCTATTCTATATGAATATACTTTGCCGTAAGAGATTTTTTTCTTGCTTTCGGGAAAGATTTTTGCACTACAGAAAATATTCCGAGACGTCGCTCTGCCTCTGGCGCTGCCAAACGTATGATGCGTAAAAAAGTACGATATTATTAAATAATTACACTCTTTTTTTTTTGTATTTAAAATTTTTTGATCCTGCTAATCAGCACTTATATTTATTGTTAGCATCATATTATATATAACAATATATGAGAAAAAGGTTAAAAAAAAACTCATATTTATCTGTGCCATGAAACTCATAAGGAAATATATATATATATATATATATATATATATATATATATATATATATATATATATATATATATAACATATACATGTTATACTCTATATATATATACATATAAATAAATATATATATATATATATATATATATATATATATATAATTTAAATAAATTAAAATTACGCATATTTTTGTCTACGATTTATTTAGTCTGTGCGATTTGTTGTGGCGAAAATTTGGACAAGTAGGGAAAAGTTTTGTCGACTTTTACTTTTAAAAAAGTAAAATGTCGTGTCGACGATTGGGATAGTTCCCTTTTACCTCCCTCCCCTTGTACCTATGAACTAGTGTTGTCCAATGCATTTGGCGGTGTGCCTTGCGGTGCGGTTGCAAAAAAAATGACTGATGGTGCAGTATACGGTCCGATGTTTGTGCACGGCCACTTGGGCAGTGCCAAAATTGTAGTGCTCGGTCAGAAGCTATATATATATATATATATATATATATATATATATATATATATATATATATAAGCCCATATCTACATATACATATATATATTTACACCTATACTCTTTATACAATATATATATATATATATATATATATATATATATATATATATATATATATATATATATATATATATATATATATATATATATATATATATATATTTACCATCTCCCAGGTAGGCTTTCGCACGTCAGTTAGACCAGCATCTTCTTCCTTCTGGCCTCGAAACTCTTGATCCTAGAGTACTTCAGAAAACTATTTCTCGGCGCAATAATTTTCGATGCTAGTCCTTGAGTTATACACTCAGGTAGGGTTTCACCCTTTCAGTGGAACTAGCATCTTCTTCCATTTGACCTCAAAACTTGTTTTTCCAGAGCTCTCCAAAAAGTTCGTGTTTCTAGGCGCATAAGGATTCCAGTGCTGGCCCAGGAGTTATTCAAGCAAAAATTAAAGAGCCGAGTTGCTAGCCCTGTCGCCCTATATAATGTTATTATTGTTGACATAAAGGGTTCCCTGAAATTATTAGCCAAGCGAAGATCCGTGTGTTGCTATATTCAAACTCCTCCGGCTATATATATATATATATATATATATATATATATATCTATGCATATATCTAAACTATACTATATATATAAATATATATATATATATATATATATATATATATATATATATACTACTCACTGCTACTATAGTATATATTATATACTATTAAAGCATCGCACTGCAATTAACGCTTTCAGCTAACAAGAGTGACTGCTTCTAGGTTTTTGCAGACGATTTTAAAATGCAGGAACTTATGAACGTGGCAAAACACGTTTTAAAAGTTTCGTATGTTTCATCCTTTTTTTTTTTTTTTTTTTAATTTTTATGCTTTTTATTTCCTATTTTATAATTATGATGTTATCTAAAAGCCCTTTAGTGTTAATTTGGTGCACTGTATACAAAAATATATTAAGAATATCTTAATTAGTTATTATATTTTTAATTAATTCTATAATTCGACAGAAAAAGAATTCAAATGGGGAAAAGATATTATATATATCTTTATATATATATATATATATATATATATATATATATATATATATATATATATATATATATATATATATATATATACTCTTCTTCATCTCCCTTTAACAATAATATGTATGTATGAATATATGTATTAAATATGTATATAATATATATATATATATATATAACCTTATATATATTCTTTGCTTTCTTAATATATGTAATAATATATGTATATAACATAACTATATATATAACCTTATAGCCATAATATATATCTTAACAACCAACAACAACCTTAATAACCTTATATATATATATATACTATGATGACATATATGTTTATCTATATATATATATATATATGTATATATATATATATATATGTATATATATATATATAACTTAATATATATATATCTATATATGTATATATATATACTCTTTCATATATATATATCTAACATATATATATGAATATAATGAAATGTATCGTGAGAATCCACAGCATCCGCGCGACGTCCATGATCGGAGTGACGTCCGTATCCATCGCAACCAAATCTCTGGAAACATCCATCCGCATTCCACACTTCTACGACATCCGCATCCGCATCCGCATTTTGTCATGGAATTGGATGTATTCTATATATATATATATATATATATATATATATATATATATATATATATATATATATATATATATATATATATATATACCCTATATACTATATATATATATATATATATATATATATATATATATATATATACTTCTGACCTGGCTCACCTCAATTGGAGGGCCACACTGCTTCCAGGAAGCCGGCCACCGCTCTTGGGCGGTTCCACAGGTCAAGGGAAGATACAGAGAAGTCGGCACGGGGGGGCGTCGAGCTGAGCACCCCAGAAGGAGGTGCTAAATTGTGTCCTGGGAAATGTGACACCTGGTGGTGCAGGTGGGGGGGTAACATTTTCTAGTTTGAATCTATATTTATTTTGTAAGAGTTTTGGGTGGTGACCTGATCTGGATAGTGTTTCTTCTGTAGGGGAAATTTTTGGTGAGAGGGGAGTTTAGTAAATTGTTTTTGGGGCGGTTTTGTAGGTACGTGTTAGTTAGTTGTGTATGGATATGAGTAAGCCATGATCTATTGGGAGGGAGATTGAATAATGTTGTAGATGTCATTATAGAATTTAGCTGGTGAGGAGTGTGGGGATTTTAGTCTGTGTCTAGAGGGGTTGGAGAGTATTTGGTGACATGGTTGGGTTGGATTTAAGGTTTTCTGGTAGAATTGAGTTCCCACTATCTCCAGGTGGGTGGAGCTAGGAAGGATGCAAGTCTCGTCATGTAAATGTTGGATGGGGGTAGTTTTGGTGCATCCAGTGATGTTCCTAAGGGCGGTGTTTTGTGTGATTTGTAATTTTTTTTAGTTAGATTTTGACAGCAGGGAACCATGCGGGGGATGCATAGTTTATATTTGTTCTAAGGAGTTATTTATAAGTGGTGGTAAGGGTGTGTTTCCTTTGTCGCTGTGGAAGTTGTGTTGGGGAAGGGTTCGGAGGGTGTTAGTTTCCGTTGAGTTGATGAGGTGATTTGGTCGATGTGGGGAGAACGTCATGTGTGTGTCATGGTGAGGTCTAATATTTTGGGGGGTTTTGTTTAGGGGGAGGGGATTATTGTTCAGAAGATCTATTGGTGGTGTGATGATTGAGGTGGCGGTCGGTGGTTAAGTGACGGAGGAGTTTGAGGGGGGATACGGTCATTCTGTTGGATGGAGTAACCAAGTTTCTAATTGTTGTAAGTATTCTTGGGTGTGAAGAGTGGCTATATTTACGTCTGGATGTTGGGATATGAGGCTGAAATCATCTTCGGTGATAAGTTTGGCGGATTGGTGTGTAGGGATGGGCAGGTCTGCTGTGAAAAGATTGAGGAATGGAGAGAGAGCCCAAGCCCCTGTGGGACGCCGTTTCTGTAATTTAATGGTGAAAGATTGTTTTTGTTATTGGAGAACTTTAGCAAAACGATTAGTGAGAAAATTAGAAAGTCATTTTTTGTCATTATTTTCTAAGGGGGATTGAAGGGTTTTTTTGAATAAGAATGAATGTAGGGACAGTGTCAGACTTTTTTGTTGATGTCGATTACTGCCAAGAGAATGGATCTATAAGGATGGGGATTAGTTAAAAACCATTGATAATGTTGAGTGAAAAAGGGAGGTAAGGGCTGTAGTTGTGGAGTGGTTGCTTTTTAAAGCCATGTTGGAAATCTGGGGAGGTGATGAGAGGGGAGATTTTGTTTAATATTAGTCTCTCCAGCAGTTTACTGATGGAAGAGAGGAGAGGAGAGAAGATTAGGGCGGCAAGAGGAGAAAAGTTGGGGTCTTTTTTTGGTTTGAGCTTTGGGAGTATGAATGCTTGTTTCCATATTGAGGGTATATAGTTAAGTTGCCAGGATTTGTTGAAGATTTCTGTGATAAGGAGAAGTGCTTTTTCACCAAGGTGTTTTAAGTGTAAGTTAGAGATTGAGTCTGGTCCTGTAGCTGGTGAATTTTTGAGGGTTTTGATAGTTTCTGATATCCTTTCAGTTGTAAAAGGGGGTGGGGGGTTGTGGTCTGAGGGGAGTTTTCTGAGTTGTTTTTTTATTTTCCTGTTATTGGGGTGGGTTGGTTTGCGAGAAATGTTAGCATAATGTTTTGCTAGGCAGTCTGATTGTTGTTTTGGAGAAGGGAGGGAGTTATCAGGTAAAGAGGGGGATTCGTGGGAGGGAGGGGGGTTGTTTCGAGAGTTATTTAGTTTTTTGATGACTTGCCAGGTTTTCTTATTATCAATGCGTGAGATGTTAGATTGTAAGTATTCTGAAAACTTATTGGTGGTGTTGGTGGTTATGAGGTTGGTGATTTGGGTGTTAAGGTTTGTTATTTGGTTAGTAATGAGTGGGGTAAATGGTCTAAGTTTTCGAAGGGAGTTTCTTTGTTTAATGAGTTGGCTGATTTCAGGGGAGAGTTTGGGGTTATAGGATTTTCTGTGGCCTTTGGGTATGTGTAGGTTAGCTGATTTGATGATTAAGTTATTTAATTGGATAATGGAGGTGTGCAGGGAAGTTGTGTCGTGGATTGATGTGGGGCTAATATGGGTTTCAATGTGGTCGATGAATGCTGGCCAGTTAGCTTTTTAGAGGTGGTGTATGAAGTGAATTTTTTTTGAGGGGTTTGATGGGGGGAGGTTAGAGAAATAAGAATGGGGAGGTGGTCTGAGTGTAGGTCAGTAGTGGTGTCCCAGGTTAGTCGGTGATGTAAGGAGGGGGTACAGAATGTGACATCAGGGGAGGTGGGGGATTGGTTTGCTTGGGGAGGGATTCGGGTGGGGAGGTTTTGAAAGGATATTTAGGGATTCTAATTCGTTAAGGATATGGTTGCCACGGGGGTCAGAAGGGGTAGTCTTTGTACCAGGTGGAGTGGTGAGCGTTAAAATCGCCTCCGAGAATAAGATTTAGAAATGTTGATAATATTGATAGGGGTGTTTGAGGTTGTTTGGGGGGGGATTTGGGGTGGTGGGGTGACGAATATAGAGATTGAAGATGTTATAAGTGGTCCTGTTCAGGAGGATGGAACAGGATTGGGATTTTATTAATGTGTCGGGGAATAGGGTGGAGGTATTATGGAGTTGTATTATGATATGGTATGCTGTTGTGGATCAGTGTAAAGAGGGAGTGTTGAGGAGGTTGAGAAGGGGAGAAAATGGAGTCGTAACCATAGAACGAGGGGAGAGGGGTGTTTTGGGAGAGGGAGGCTTCTTGTAGGATAGCTATATGAATGTTGTGTTTTTTAAGGAAATGATTGAGTTCTATGGATTTATTAGTTAGACCGTTAATGTTAAATTGTAGTATATTGAGTGATTGGGTATTAGTTTTGGGAGGGAGGGGTTTTTGAATAATAGAGGGGGGTTACAGATTGCGCAGGTGTAGCCTGTGCTATTTCGGGGGAGGGGGTGTTCCGAGGAAATGGGGAGCAGATCAAGAGTGTACCCATTTGCGGTGATACTATTTAATCCCTACTTGTTGCTTGTAGAGCGAAGATGGGAGCAATTATATATATATATATATATATATATATATATATATATATATATATATATATATGCTATATATATATATATATTATATATATATATGCTATAACTTATATATATATATATATACATATATATATATATATATATATAACTATATACTGCTATATATATATATATATATATATATATATATATATACTTAACATATATATATATATATATATATATATATATATGTTGTAATATATATATGTATATATATATATATATATATTATATATATATTTATATATATATATATATATATATGCTGCTATATATATATAACTATATATATATATATGCTATATATATATACCGTAATATATATATATATATATATATATATATATATATATATATATATATATATATATATATACTATATATATATATATATATATATATATATATATATATATATATATATATATATATATATAGTTGGCCATTTAAGGTTCATTTTCTAATGTTTTTTTTTTTTTAATTTTATCTTTGTTATTTATTTGTAATGAAAAGCTGATTTTGTTTTAAAATTTATAAAGTAATTCAAATAATTATGTTGTTGCAGTGTTGCAAGTGAACAATTATTTAGCTCAGCTGGTCTCATTTACGATGAGAAGCGTATGCGACTTCTGGGCGAGAGAGTGAAAAACTTTTATTTTTAAGCATAATTTACCTCATATGAAATTTTTGGTGTTAGAGTATGACTTCAAAGTTAAGAGCATAATTTTTGTAAAGCCACTTTCTCATAAGGTGGAGGTTGGGGAAAGTGGATGGTGGAATGCAAAGCGAGTTGGGTCCTCGTCCCGCATCCTGGAAACTTTCAAAATGCTTCAAATGTTTCAGCACTATCAAATCATAATTCCATACATAGTTACTTCCCAAACTCATTAAGCCATAGGCAAACAAAACGACAAAATATGCCCAACTTTAAAACCCAATGCAGCATTCTCATGTTCTACTTTTAAAAATACACTCACAAAACCAACTGACCTCTCAAATAGACAAATAATCACATCACACGATTCAAGATTATTAAAAATCCCAGTCAAGAGGAACTCTGATTCACCCTACATTAGGTGTCCAACATCATTAAAAATCTTAAATTCTTACATGCTAAAGAAGCCTCAGACCCCATGTCCAAGATTCACTTCAAGGAAATTTCTCGGACCCTAACACAATCATAACAATCACCCAATATTCAACGTAACTTGGTTAAACAGCCCATGCCCCATCTCTCTCATCTCTCAACGTTCTAAAGTATTTGAAAGCTCCCCACACATTCCCTTTCAGATTCTCAAAAACGATCCGTCAAAAACCTTCTACCACCACACTCCTCATAGATCTGACCCATTATATCCTTACTGGCTTTAACGAAAATCTCGGC
>JABUQX010066517.1:0-30000 GCA_015478945.1 Trachelipus rathkii | reverse complement strand
TAATAATAATAATAATAATAATAATAATAATAATAATAATAATAATAATAATAATAATAATAATAATAATAATGGCCTTTCTAAAGACTCTGGTCTCCCCATCGGCTCTTTTTATTCTGCTCATTAATACATTAGCCAACAAATTTTAATTTTCTGCTGCCTATGATCCAATACTTCTCTCTTATATATTTTGTTTCGCTGAATCCAAAAATCATGTTCATTTTGTCTCTCATGTAAAGTTTTGCCACTATTCACATGAGAACGGTTGAGGATGCAAGCAGATGATCTAAATATAAAGTGTGTCTCATTAATTGAACATAATTTTACATAAATTTTATAGTGACAGGACAAATAATAAAGATATCTGATTTTATTAACTTATACATGAGACTTATTTCTTATTTATTTTATTGCGCTAAATCCAAAAATCATATAAGTTTTTGTCTACGATTTCCAGATTTGCTGATGATATTCACTTGAAAACAAGAATCAAAAATAAAAAATCAATTTAATTATTTTTCGTGAACTGAGGCAAAACGGTTAGGTATGCACACAGATGAACTAAATAAAAAAGCTCTCAAAATTTCATATAAATTAAATAAATAATAAAAAAATATTGCGATTTTTCATATGCGAAATGCTAAAAATTACAAAAACAAAAATTTGCCCACTATTCAAATTTAAAGCATTGGCATCATTAATTATAATATTGGTGCTATTTTGTACTACAAAATATAGATAGAGAAATATTATTTCAAAATTGTCTCTCGGAGCCTAAGGTAATATTGACTGATGAACTGCTCCGTGTGGAGCATCATTTATAAACTGTTCGAAAAGCCCTAGGGCCTAGAATACACATATTCGAGAATGTTCTAGCATTTAAAAGCGGAGAGTTTTTGATAGGGCCTAGACTATACACACATTCGAGAAGAGTCTTAAGAGTGCAAACAACCAGGACTGAGGAGTCTCCGTCTCCCTGTGGATATAGCTCTTGCTCCATTTACACTATTAAATGAATGAATGAATGAACGAATGAATGAATGAATGAATGAATGAATTAATTAATTAATTATTCTAGATTAAGAAATTTATAAAAAGATCTTGCTATTAACTCCTTTATTTTATTTACTATACCGTTACGCAATTGATAGAGGGACAGAGTTCCATAAAACAGGGACCGGGTTCAAACCCTTGTCCGAACCCTAGGTAGAAATTACCTATAGAGTAGCTGTCTTCCTAGAAGTTTGAGTTCACCCGACGAGTCTATGTGAGGTGTTAACTTTGTTCATTAGTGGCGCTCCAGCATTCTTACTTTACTCCAAAAGAAAACGACTTATTATTATCATCATCATCATCATCATCATCATCACATCATCATCATCATCATCTCATCATCTCATCTATCATCCATCACATCATTATCATCTCTTCATCATCATCAATCTCATCTCATCATCACATCATCATCATCATCGAATCGCCATTCATCATTCATCATCCATCATCATTCATATTATTATATTATTCATTATTATTATTACTATTATATTATTATTATTATTGATTATCTATTATTATTTATTTACATACATTAATTATCTCATGAAATTTACTTTCAATCCTTTATTATTATTATTATCACTTATTATTATTATCATCATCATCATTATTATTATTATTATTATTATTATTATTATTATTATTATTATTATTATTATTATTATTATTATTATTATTATTTTTATTATTAGCATTATTAATTTCTTTATTACCTAAGGAAGTAATAATTGACTCCAATTTGCACATTTCAACGTCACTATGACGTCATATTCTTAAATATCACAATTTTTACAACTTAAAATTATGGCGCCATTTTAGCGACTTTTGTTGATTAGATCTTAATATAAAGTTCCAAATTATAAAATTCCAATATATAAAAATTATTTAAAATAATTATTAAATTTAATTAAATCTAAATTAAATATCACTACTAAATTCTTTTAGATAAAAATCCCTTTAAATAAAATTATATTATAATAAATTATTGTCTCAATTTTAAAATCTTTCAATAAATTTTCTCTTTTTGTACAAAAAAGGGAAAAACTATAAAGCACAATTTTTAAGGTAAAAAATAAAGTAATAATTTAATTAAAATTATAATGGGTTTAAATATTACACATTTTTGTAAAACTTTTGGGTGACTTATTTGCTAACTTTTCCTCCAAAATGTTCTTCCAATTTATCGTTATATATATATATATATATATTATATATATATATATATATACTTTTTTAAAAATTTTTTATAATATATATATATATATATATATATATATATATATATATATATATATATATATATATATATATATAATAAATGATATATATATAATACTATACTTAATATTATATATATATGTTACAGCGGTGGTTCGGGAGAACGGACCAACTCGGAGAGCGGACTGTACCAGGATAAAAATGTAAAAAAACTCATATGTTCTTATCCAATTTACATTCGTTTTTCATTTTATAGCGTAATGACAATTAAACAAACTTTCTACGAATTACAACGTTTGAAAAGGTCTCTCTTATTGATATTAGTATACCAATGTGTATATAGGCATCTAGCACTCTCTGAGCTATATAATAATGTACTACGATTTGTGCGTCCTATATATATATATATATATATATATATTTATTTATTTATATATATATAATATATATATATATATATATATAATATATATTATATATAACTATATTATATATATATATATTATATATATATATATATATATATATATATATTTTATACTTATCCGACCAACATCAAATTTTCAGGGCTTGTATAGTCGGGCGAGATACATCTTTTTTACTTAGATAATTTTTATGTATACTCAAAAAAAAAATTTTTTTAAATTTCCAAAAAAAAAATTTTTTTTTCAAATTTGTTTTAAGAACAAATTCAAAACTACTGGATATACAAAGAAGTTATCTAAATAAAAAATGTGCATCTCCTCCGACTACAAATGTCCTGAAAATTTCATGCAGATTGGATAAACACAAAAAAATATCCCCATTTTTCAATTTGAAAACCCAAAAATAGTAGGTTTTGAAAATCGACCAATGCTCCAATTATTTCTTCGGGCTGAGCCCAATTTTCCCTCCCCTAAAAATGAACATAAAATTCGGAATTTTCAGCCGATTTTGACCAAATAAACACCAAACTCAAACTGTAGTTTTTTTTGCCGTCTAAAACGTCGTTTTCGAGTGTTTTTCTGTGTCTGTAGTTATTGTTTCGGTATTTTCAATTTTTGAGGGACTTCAATCACTTCATACAAGTTCACTGACTTGCGACTTATCACAAAATGCACTGCAAACTTCAAACTTTTTTAACCTGCACCTTATGTTTCAATTTGGATTATACTCAACTTTATACCATCTATATAAGACGCTGAGGAAATAAAAGACTCAATGGTACGAAGAGAAATTTCTCTCAGTGACAATATATGTGCTACACTGCTGCTTAATATTGATCCTATCTACAGGGTAAGCTTAGCTGAAGATCAGCAACAAAAAACTAAATCTGCACTTTGCAACGTGGCCATTTGCATTAAAGGGTTGGAGGAAGTTCAAGAAGAAAAGGATACATCTGAACATATTGTAAGTGATGAAACTACAACTATCTCCATTACTCTTTTCAAGTCGTATTTTCAAAAGCTCAGAAGATGAGTATGAAAAGCTTTCAGATATTTAAGAACTTAGTCGAAAGTCGTCGTTCAAGACACTGCTCCGGCCTCGGCATCCTTGTACACAATATTCCATAACTTAAAACAAAAATTTTTTTGCTAAAATATAAGGTGAAAAAATTGATGTAACTTCGAAGCTTAAATTAGAAGAGCGCCATCGAAAAGTATCTAGGACATTGTACAGAAGCTGAATGCTGTTACTGCTCTACCCAACACAAGTTAGCGCCGAACTGCTTTTTGTGCTCCGCATATAAAATCAGATCTAAGAGAAAAAATGAAGGAGGACCTGGCCGATTTGCTCTTCTATTTTTTAAAACAATTCATCAATTGGAGATGACACTGATGCAAGTTCATGTAAAAACTAAGTAATGTAGCAGTATATATATATATGATATAATATACTATAAGATATAATAGATTCTTAATCCATATGATAATAAATACATATTGATTCTATAATATGCAATGTACTCCGTACATATTATAACCTATGATTATCTACATATCCAAAAATAATTTCAAATATCAAGACGCGTTAGACGCGTTCAGATGTTTCAACCCCATGAAATTACTCAACTCATCAGGATTTGATGCTGGCAAGCTATTGCATAGTTTATTTTAAATAATAATGAAAAAAACGTTAATCACCGCAAATTAAGAGTATATATTTCATTAAAAGAAATGAGGAAACACATGTAGTTGGTGAATATTTCTTAGTTTAAGTGGCTGTTGTTTCCTCATATATATATTTATTAATATATAATAATTTTTATTATTTATTATATATATATATATATATATTTTATAATTTTAAATATATATATATATATCTATATACTCTATAACCCATATATATATATATATATATATATATATATATATAATATATACTACTATTACTATATAATAATATATATACAATTCCTCAGATCAGTTTCTAAGTGTTTTCTGTCATTGATTGTTATAATGAAGCTGAGGTATGGTTCACATTCAGGATATATAAAAAATTTAAAATTGATCTTGAATAAACTTCTAGGTGACAAATAAGTGCAAATGAACTTTTAATACCCAGCCTCACAAAGTGTAAGGTTCTTTCATTGAGGTAACTCACTAAAATAGAAGTTTAACTACGATATAGAATGGGGATTGATTGAGTCTGTGAACCAATAAAAATGATTTAGATGTGGAAATAAGCAGGCAACTCTAAAATAGAAGTGTTTGAAGCAGGATAAAAGCTCAATAAGATGTAAGTATAATAAATCGCAATATGAGTACAAAACAACAAAGTTATAAGCTAGTTGTAAAATAGCTAGTTTTAGCGTCAGTATTAGAGCCTTTCTCACAATATTTGGCACCCTTGTTTAAGAAAAGACCTGGTAGGTATGCTGAGCAGAGTTTTACGCAGTGCAACAAGGATGACTTTCTGGCTTTGAGAGTAAGGGCTATGGGAGAGGTTGAAGGAGTAGGAATGTTTTCTTTAGAAAGACGATTTCTCAGAGGGAACATGATACAAGTTCTATAAATATTACAGTACATGCATTGTAATACTGGAGACCAATGAATTTCTTTATACCAAGGACACGGACAGGAACTAGGGGATACAATAAGAAATTAGGAAGACGTGTAACGATAGTAAAAAAACATGTTCATTCTTTAAATAGTGTGGTAAATTGGGATGGTTTCCCGCAGGCAGGTTGTTGAGTGTGACTCCTTTGCACATTAAAGAATTGATTGGATAGGTATATGGATTGGTTTTGGGCATCATATAGTATTTTGACGTAGCCAAAGTGGCGGGTTTTTAGTTGTTATTAAGGTAAAACTGCATGTTGTGACATGGTAATTGCATAAACTTATTAAAAACTTTTAAAATGGTTAGCAATTAGCATGAACTTTAGCTATGTTTCTTTTGGTTAGTATTGGCCCGTAATATTAATTTTGACCTATATTTAGGGAAATTGACCAGCCTTCAGGGGTGGTGTAGGTCTGTGTATGTTGCATGGGTATGTATTTGATAAATATTTATTTGACCGGAACAGTCTCGATAGGCCCATGCGGCTTCTAACTGGTTCTTTGTTTCCTTATCTCTATCGGAGGTAATACTACGAACTTTGATATAAGAAAGCAAATTTTCGAAAATGCAGATATGACTGGTAAAAGCAATTAGAAATGTTTTAGAGGGGTTTAAGCTTGTCGAAAATATCCACGGCGTTAGATGTTCATTGCTGTCCACATCCATGAAGTACAACACATTAGAAACTTTATGGCACATCGAATGCAACTATATGCTATTTTAGATTGCCAAGGCCGACTACTATTTTAATAGAAAAAAGAGTAGAAAAATTTTTCCCAGACACAAAATGGACAAAACTCTCACGAATATGCGAAACAAGGTTGGTAGAAAATTTCGATGGATTTTTACGATCTGATGAAATTTTTAGATCATTGTTGAAGTTTAAGAGGAGCTTGAATGGATCAAGATATTAAGCCTTTTCCAAAAAACTTAGATCTTTTCAAGTCTGTAAACAAAAGCAAATTTGTTATAAGTTTATTTATTTATGTCTTTAACAGAATTGGCTTTAATGAATGTTCATCATAGCTACACAATATAAATAAAGGAAGTTATCAATCATTTTGTTGTTAACAGATAAAAATTAAGAATATTTTATATGAATAAAATGATATATATATATATTGAAGGGGTTATTTTCTGAACTTGAATAACTACCTTCAATAGAAGTAAATTTGATAGAAGATGAAGAGAGCGAGCATTGTCACGATAAAGTGGAGTTTCTTCCCGGAAGCTGCTTATGATTCTTCAGTGGTTCTAGCAGCCTCCTGCAGCCGACGCCACAGAACTCCCCCCAGTGACAATGCCGCGAGCACTCTCCGCTCTCCGGACCTGGAAGGACGTCGGGTAGTAGAGTGTAGCTGTCAGGTGAGAGCTAGGTGTGCACAAATTAAGGTCACCGAGAAGGTTTCGACCACTCTGCAGAAGCTTGAGAAGTACAGTACAGACGGCACAGGATGACCAAACAGAGTAGCGCCCAATAGAAGAAACTTGATTTGATGGTTGTTCGGTGATTTGATGGATGTTCGGAATCACATTTGATGGGGTTCATGGTTTTCTTTTGGTTCGTTAGATGCCACCCAGTGGCACTGGTTCACTCCAGGTGGATCACCAATTCAAAGGGGTTATTTTCTGATCTTGAATAACCACCTTCAATAGAAGAATATTAGATAGATGATGAAGAGAGTGAGCGTTGTCACGATAAAGTGGCGTTTCTTCCCGGAAGCTGCTTAGGATTCTTCATTGGTGCTAGCAGCCTCCTGCACCAGACGCAACAATATATATATTAATATATATATCATATATATATATACCCAATATTATATATATTATATAAATATATATAATATATATTATTATATATATTATATATATTATTAATCTTAATCTAAAAACCCCGAAAAAAATTCTGTCTACGGCCATGATATTATATATATATATATTATAATATATACTTATATATATATATATATATATATATATATATTATATATATATATTATATATATATATATATATATATATATATATATATATCACCCATCTTCTCTCCCCAAACGGGGCGTAAGGTGCGTAGCATACACTTGAAACAGAAAAGTAGTGAAATATGACGAAAGTCGAAAGAAAGCCCAGTCTTACCGCCCCCTTTATACCTTTTAGTAGACTCGTCGCAGTCAGAAATCTAAACCTAGAGTTGTTTCACGGGAAAACCGGGACGGCCCTTCCCGTATGGCATCTCGTTAATGTATGGTCATCATCCCTTGGCACAGGTGGACCAACAACCATTTCCCTCAGCAAAACCAGCTAGCAGCTCCTACTATTGCACCCTTTCTTCTAGCCTCTCCAAACTCGACATTTTCTCCTCCAGCAATCCTTACTGATCAAGTCTACACTTTCCCTCGGTCCCCAGCCGTCCGATTCCCAGCACACTCTCCACTATGCCTCCGCTTAACCCACGGTCTCCAAAACTTTTGATCGCTACCTCATAAACGAAAAATAATTATAAGCTGTACCCTCTGATACAGGCCTATAATAATAATATATAACAGTAATAAATATATAATATATATATATTATATATATATATATTAATATTAATAATATATTATATATACTATATATAATATATATTTATATATAACCCTCGTCAAAAATAAACGCACAATAGGTAAGGACACTCGTAGAACGGGAAAGTCCTAACCCCATGAAATCCCCAAATTCAACACAGACGACAGTCATGCAACTATGTAACAACCCGCAGAGAATTTGCATGCAGTATATCGGCTGTTTACCGCGAAGAATTTAGGGAAAACATAAACCAGTAACTTATGACCTGAGACAGGTGGAGTATAAATCGAGCGACGGGACATTCACGTATACGAAGCGTTCCGTAAGACGTGGAAAGGATAGTGCGTCCAACTGTCAAGAGATCAGTACGCGTGCAGATTACAGCACTCCACACCAAAGGACATAGGTACCGCGGCACTGGTCGCGGTTCGGGAAGCGGCAACACAACGATTTGCACGGGGTGGTCCAACGTACCATTAAACTCTGACACATGACGCCGGCGAGGCCAAGGTAGGCTCAGGCCACGCCCCGTGGAAGGACCGATTTATACGTCTTGTAGCATTACGAGTGCGTACAAAACGGCACGACATCTGCAGAAACAGCTTACGGAGGTACACGGCACCAGGTAGTGACAATACAAATGCATCGACACTTGCGGAAACGTAATTACTGACCACGCGAGAACCTGCCATAAGCTCCACCACACAACACGGTATATCGAAGGCGCGACTGGTATTTGACCAGAGAACACATCCATTGAACCGTCGACGATTGGGTAAGGGTGCTTCTTTACGACGGAGTCGAGAGGGTCTCTGTACGCCTCGACGGCGTGCTAGAGTATACGGACGACCAACGGAGAGGTTCGCGGAATGCAATGTGCTGTAGGTGCTCCGTTTATGGAGATGGGTCGTTATGGTCTGGGGAGGCATTCCTTTTATGGGGCCACCGAAGGGCACATCTTCTATGGGAGGCGCCTTACAGCCGTAAGGTTTACCACAGACATCCTCGAACCATATGTCGTGCAATATGCCCCCTACATCGGTGACTCTTTCATCCTAATGCATGACAATGCAAGACCACACAAGGCAATGTGTGAACGACTACCTTAGGACGACTTCAAAATTATGGGTTGGAGTTGTCCAAGCAATTAGTCCGGACCTCAACCCAACGAACATTTGTGAGATAACCAGAAACGTCGGATCCGACACTGCACCCCCTTCAACGGACCTACCGGAACCTGCGACAGCAACTGCATGACCCATGATCACACTGTCCAGATATTCGCCCACTGGCATCGAGGAGCATGCCAGACGGTGTCAGGCAGTCATACGTGCCAGAGGGGGCATACACGGTATTGAGACAGACCCAAGACCCCGCCCCCCAGCGGCCTCGGGATACATACCAACATTGTTGTTTGCAGCGCCGAACCTCCGAAACCTATTGCGAGACCCTTTGGCTGCACCTTATCCTCACACCTACGCCTACGTTCTGGGGAGGAATCCCACCATGTTATTGTCATTGTCAATAAAGTGTCTTCGCGTTCTTCAACCATTTCTACCCTTCCTTCGGCACGTAGCCTTGTGGTGCGTTAATTTGACGCTATGATATTATACTATAATATATATATTATATATATATATATATATTATATATAATATATATATATTATATATTATATATTATATATATATTATATATATATATATATATATATATATTTATATGGGTGTGTGTGTGTGTGTGTGTGTGTGTGTCGTTGTGTGTGTGGTGTGTGTGTGTGAGTGTGTCGTGTGGTGTGTGTGTGTGTGTGCTGTGTGTGTGTGTGTGTGTGTGGTGTGTGTGTGTGTGTGTGTGTTATGGATTGGTTTATATTATTTTGTATTTATTTTTACATTATTTTCTTTGTCTTACCCCCAAGTATCACTTTGGGGTTACCCCCCCGGGGTACGCGTACCCCATTTTGGAGTCTGCTTAAATAGTAAAAAATAAATACAAAATAACATAATAAACTACAATCCATTAACACACACACCACACCACACACCACACACACCGACACACACACAACCACACACACACACACACACACCACACACCACACTCACACCACACACACACACACACACACACACACACACACGTACACACATACACAAACACCAACACAATTATAGTTATATGAGTCTAACTTAGTTTGTTTCAAAAGTTTCGGAATCTGTCCTTATATGCGCAGATTCAATATTTGTATGCGTTTATTATTGCACGTGTATTTATATACTTCATTTAAGCTATCGTGGTATAGCAGCTTCTTATATCTAGCTCGTATATAGCTTACTATTCTACTACTAATATATACACCCTCATATTTATACGTCAAATTATCGCACCACAAGGTCTACGTGGCGAAGGAAAGGGTAGGAAAGGTTGGATACACGCGAAGAACTTTTCTGGCGATGCGATGAATAACATGCTTGAGATACTCCCCCAGAACCGTAGGGGCTCGACATGGGCTCATCAACGGATGCAGCCAAAGGTGTCTCGTAGGGTAGGTTAGAGGTCTGCGGCGCTGTCAAACACACATGTTGGTTTAAATACGTGACGGCGACGGCCCGCGCCTGGGGGTGGCTCTCCTGTCTCAATTCACCGTGTGCATTGACGTGTGCACGGTAGCATGACTGCCTGGACACGTGCATGGCATAAGTGCCCTTCGGAATGGGTGCGAGCAACGCGAATATCACTGGACAGTTGTATTTGATCCCATGGGTCATGCAAGTGGCCTGTCGCAGGTTCCGCCGGTTAGGGTCCGGATATTTGGAGGGGGTTGCCAGTCTACGGACCGGACTCATACTGATTCGTTCTGTGTGCTCTCTCATTCATACTACCCCTTGGCACTTGTTGGTCCCGAAACTAATTAGTGCTCTGCGCCTCTTAACTCTCTGACTGCAATCCATCTTAATTTGAATCGTCCTTAAGGACTTACGGATCATACACTCTGCCTCTAATGTGTGCGTCTTGCCTCGGTACAGCGTGTGTGTGTTTCGTCGAATTGTTAGGGCGCATATTGACGACAGTATGGTTCGAGGATGTCTGTGTAAACCTTACGGCTGTGATGACGCGCCTCCATAGAGATGGCAACTCTCGGTGCCCCATAAAGAGAGCCTCGCCCGCGAGTCTCGATCCCGATCTACCAAACGGACGTATAGCACCTACAAGAATTGCATTGCGCGAACTTCCGTTTGGGTTCCCGTTCGACCAATCACTCTAGCACGCCTGTCCGGCGCTACAGAGACACTCCAATCGATTTCCTGTGTTCTTACTCGCCCGTGTGGACCGTTTCAATGGAATGTGTGTTCCTGGTACAGTTCGCGATCTGTGTGTGTAGTGTGGCGGGAGGCGCTATATGGGGCATGCGTGGGTTTTTTCCCCTTTCCCCGTGGCATTAATTACTTGTTCGCGCAAGGCTCTCCGATGTATTGTATTTTCACTCTTACCTGTGGCCGTGTCCGTGCCTGTCGATCGTGTACCTCCGTAGCTGTATCGTTGATTCGTGCCGTTTTGTCAGTCCACTCGGTAATTTTGCACAAAAGCGTATAAATCGAGTTCTTCCCACGGGTGTCGTGGCCCTGAGCTTACCTTGTCCTCGCGGCGATCATGTGTCAAGTTTAATGGTACCGTTGGACCAGCCCGTGCAATCGTGTGTGCGCTTCACAGAAACGTCAGACCAACCGAGTGCCCGGTACCTATGGTCCTTTGTGTGGGTGCTGTAATTGCACGCAACGGATTCTCTTGACAGGTTTGACGCACTATGCCTTTCACGTTTATTCGAATCGCTTCGTACCGTGACATCGATCCCTCGCCTCCGTATGGTATACCTCCACCTCTCTCAGTCTTAGTTACGCTGGTCTTATGGTTCTTTTCCTAAATTTATCGCTGTAACAGCTAACCATACTGCAGAGGGCAAATTCCTGCGGGGTTTTACATAGTCTCACTGGACTGGCTGTCGTCCTGTCGTTGAATCGTGGGATTTTCATGGGTTAGTGACTGTCCCGTTCTTACGGTGTCACTACCCGTAATGGGTGCGTTATTTTTTGCAGAGTGTATCTATGATACCTTATACTATATACTATATAGATATATAGATAGATATTATATTACTAATATCATATATCATAGTGTATATTATACTATCTTACATATATAATTACTGTTATATTATATTATAGGCGTATAGGGTACAGCTTAAATTATTTTCGTTTTAGGTGTACGCGATCAAAAAAGTGGTGAGACCGCTGGAGTTAAGTCCGGAGGCATAGTGAGAGTGCTGTCCTGGGGAATGACCGGCGTGGAGACGAGGAAAGTGCCGTAGATTGAAAGTTCAGTAAAGAATGCCTGGAGGAGCGAGAACATCTGAGTGGGTGCAGGGAGGGCTGAGAAGAAAAGGATGCATAGAAGGAGTGAATGGCTTGTCGGCTTTTTGTCGAGGGGCAAATGGTTTGTGGGTAGCCACCTGTGCCAAGACATGAGCCATACATTAACGAGAATGCCATGTAGGCGAAGGCGTTCGCCCGTCCGGTTCCCGTGAACTCGTAGGTTAGGATTTCTGACTGCGACGAGTTCTCCACTTTAAAAGGATATAAAGGCGGGCGCTTCAGCACCTGGCTTACTATAGACTGGGTCTTCTATGACTTGTCTCCTCTAAATTTCTCTACTACTTTTTTGCTCATTGCTCTCGTTATGCGTACCTGTACACCTACTACCCCAGTTCTCTTGGCGCTGACGACGTAAGAATGGTGGTCGAGTATTATATATATAATATATATAAAATATATATACTAGTATAATTATATAATTATATTATATATTATATTAATATATATATATTATTTATATATATAGTATATATATATGGCCGATAGACAGAAAAAAAAGAAAAAATTTTTTTTCTCGGGGTTTTAGATTAAGATTAATATAATATATATATATATATATATTATATAATATTATATATATATATATATATATAATATATTACTATATATAATATATATATATCATATATTATATACTATTATATATATATATGTGTTGCGTCTGGGCAGAGAGGCTGCTTAGCACCAATTTGAAGAATCCTAAGGCAGCTTCCGGAAGAAAACGCCACTTTATCGTGACAATCCGCTCACTCTCGTTCATTCATCTATCTAATATTACTTCTATTGAAGGTTGGTTATTTCAAGATCAGAAAATACACCCCTGTTGAAATTGGTGACCACCTGGGATGACCAGTGCCACTGGATATTGCACAACGAACACCTGAAGCAACCATGAATGCACCATCAAATTGATTCCGAAACATTCACACTATCTCAAATCATCGCGCTCTACCATCAAGAGTGCTCCCGTGAGGACTATATTAGCGCTCAGCTTCTGGTCCTTATGGCGTCTACTACTGTCCACTGGATGTGTTCATCATAGTGGTTCTCGTCTGCGTGCCCGTGTATGCTCTTTTCTCAACCGAGCGATATCCTGCAGAGGCTTGGACGTCGAATAACACTCAACGAGTGACCTTTCTAAATTTGTGCGCACACTCTCGTTCTAAGCGCACCCCTACACTCATACACACGGAAGCTGTTGACTAGATAGCCTTCCTATATACACGGTCCGGAAGTTGGAAGAGGTTGCTCGCTGTGCCATTGTCCACTGGGGCTTAAGTTCTGTGGGACAGTCCGGGGCCCCTCCCTTTTTGGCAGGAGTGGCTGCTAGTACCACGAAGATAGCCCATATATTAGAAGCACACCACTTCTCGGGAAGAAACCACTCACTTTACGTGACAATCGCCGCTCTCTCATCTTCTATCAACTTTACTTCTATTGAAGGCTAGTTATCAAGTTCAGGAAAATTAACCCCCTCAAATATATCATATATATCAGTTCATCATTGAAAATATTCTTTAATTTTATCTGTTAATAGCAACAAAAATGATTGATAACTTCCCTTTATATTTTATGTGTAGCTATGATGAACATTCCTTAAAGCCGGTTAAAGTTAAAAGACATAAATAAATAAACTTAATAAACAGAATTTTGCTTTTGTTTACAGACTTTGGAAAAAGATCCTAAGTTTTTTGGGAAAAGGCTTATATCTTGGCAGTTCAGTCGCGCAAGACTCCGTCCTTAGCAAGCGGTGCTCACATACCAACGTAGATTCCTTAACCGTAACTTCCATGCAGCAATTCGTCTAAGTACCCCATCCGAAATTTGCTCTACAATCCGCACTATCATGCTCTGTTAGTCGTCTCGCTATCTCTCTCGACGTGAGTTATTCGTCCAGTTTGGCGGTCTGGTCTGTAATTTTCTTCTAACTATATATATTCTATATAACAAATAAGTTGGTCGGCACTTGTGCATATCTAAAATAGCATATAGTTCGCATTCGATGTGCCATTAATGTTTCTAACTGTGTTGTAACTCAACCAGGGATTGGCTCATAGCAAGTGTATGCTTCACGCCTGGGATATTTATATAACACCTGGATAACAGCTTCAACATCAGTGCTCCCTCTCTGCAACGTACATTTGCTTTATAGTGATCGTCACGACTCCCATACATATTCTTCTTTGCCACACGAATGCTCACGGAACACCTATCTCACTATATATACTCAAAGTTCGTAGTTGCTCCGATATAGAGTAAGTGAAGCGCGCGAGAACCAAAAGAACCAGGATACGGAATGGCGCTATGCTATTCAGGGGACTGTCTCCTGTACTGGTAAAACTCAATATGTTTGTGTGACACCGCCCTATTCAAACACTGCACAGCCAAGACCTACACCACACCCTCAGCTTTGGTCAATTTCCCTCTGATAGATCATAGGGATACAAAATTAATATATACGCCAAACTCGTTACACCCAAAAGCACAACCAACTATAGAGCTAAAGTTCACTAGCTAATTGTGTAACCACAATAGGTTTTGTGGCCTATTGTAAGACATGACCGGTAGCTACAACATAGCACTTTTACCTTTAATACACTAAACTAAACAACTCCCGCCACGTGTCTACTTCAGAACTGGCCGCGTGGTCGTGATACGTGTGTGTGTGCCTCGATCCATTATACCTATCCAATCACTTTCTTTAATGTTTGCAGAAGGAGTCACACTGCAACAACCTTCCTGCGGGCAAACCATCCCAAAATTTTCACACTATCTTAGAGATGATATGTTTTCTTACATCGGTCTACACGGTCTTCCTAATTCTTATTGTTCCCTAGTCTCCTGTCCCGTTCGTCGTCCGGTGGTACTCTAACGAGTTTTCCGCCTCTCAGTGCTCTTCGAACAGTATTACTAGGTGCAGATGCTTGTGAGATTTAACTTGTAATCTTCGCATTTATAGAACATATGATGCCTATTCACGTTCTCATTCTGACCGCTAAATCGGCTTTCTAAACAGGAAAACATTATCCTACTCCTTCAGCTCTCCTGTTAGCTCTTACCTTCAAAGCCAGAAATCATCCTTGGTAGCACTGCGTTAAACTCTTCCAGCATACGCTAGGTGTCTTTTCTTAAAACAAGGCCCAAACTTGTGAGCCAAGGCTCTAATTACTGACCTAAAATAGCTTCATTTTACAATCTACTTATAACTTTGCTTGTTTGTAAACCATATCCTGGCGATTTTTATACTAACATCTTATTTAGCTTATAATTCCTTGTCTTCCGAACACTTAACTATTTTGTAGATGCTACTGCTTTATTGCTCACACTAAAATCATTTTTATTGGTCGCACAGACTCAAGTCATCCCCCATTTCTATCGTAGTTAAATCTTCTATTTGAAGATACCTAAATGAAGAACCTTACACCTTTTTACTATTAAAATCATTTGCCACTTTGTTGACCTAAGAAGTTTATCAAAATCAATTTGAAACTTTATAATCCATCATTATTCCTACTAAAGGTAGCCACTTTGGTATCATCTACAAACTTAGAAAAACTTAGAAAACTGATTAAATTTATATATATATATATATAATATAATACTATAAAATATATATATATATATATAATATATATACTATATATATAATATATATATATATATATACTATAGTATATATATTATAATACTATATATATATTATATATATTATATCTATAATATATATGAGGAACAAGCAGCCACTTAAACTTAGAAATATTCACCAGACTAATGTGTTCCTCATTTCTTTTACATGAAATATATACTCTTAATTGCATTTGATTAACTATTATTTGTATTATTATTTTAAAATCTGATAAACGTAAGAGACTTAGCCATCCAAAAACTTTGATGACTTTAAATTAATTTCATGGGGGGGTTGAACCCCTGACCCCCCGTGTCTACGCAGCTTCTTAATATATATATATTATACTATATATATATAGTTAGAGCCTGCGCATATTATAAGTCTGCCGGACTCACAGATATTATAATCGTATATATAATATTATAATTATACTACCTCATATATAGTATAGTGGTGTATATCTAAGGATTACCATCTATTTATATAATATATATATATAGATAATCTATGTAATGAACTTAAGTACACCTCGTGTGTGTGTGTACTGCTCTCTTACACACTTCTCAGTAGTTAACTTGTTCACATGAACTGTGTCCATCATAGCTGTTATCTACCAGACGCATTGATGACATTAAGGTTTCTTAAAAATAGGAGAGATCCTGCCAGGTTCCTTCTTCGATCTTCTATCTCCGTGTAGACTCTTCGCTTATTTAAATGGTCGACCCAGCACAAAAAAGCAGTTACCTCGGCGATCAAGACTCTGTGATTGGAGTAGGAGCAGTAACAGCAATTGTCAGTCCTTGTTAACAATGTCTAGGAACTTTGTCGAGGGCCTTTCTTAATTAAGCCTTCGAAGTATATCAACTTTTTCAACTTCTTCACAACGGCAAAAAAATTTTGTTTAAAGTTATGGAATATGTGTACAAGGATGAGGAAGGACCTTGACCATTTTCTCTGAACGACCGCTTTCGCAATACTAAGCTCTTACAATATATAGAAGCTTTCTTCATACTCATCTTCTGAGCTTTCTGAAAAACGAATTTGAGAAAGTAGTAATGGAGATAGTTGTAGTTCATCACTTACAATATGTTCAGATGTATCCTTTCTTCTTCTTGACCTTCCTGCAACCCTTTAATACAAATGGCCACGTTGCCAAAGGTTGGCAGATTTAGTTTTTTTGTTGTTGAATCTTCAGCTAAGCTTACCCTGTAGATAGGATCAATATAAGCAACAGCTAGTAGAATACCAATGTCAATGAGAGAAAATTTCTCTTCGTACCATTGAGTCTGTTTATTTCCTCAGCGTCTTTATATAGATGGTATAAAGTTGAGGTATTAATCCAAATGAAACATAAGGTGCAGGTTTAAAAAAACTTTGAAGTTTGCAGTGCATTTTGTGATAAGTCGCAAGTCAGTGAACTTGTCAGTTCAAATGATTGAAGTCCCTCAAAAATTGAAAATACCGAAACAATAACTACAGACAGAAAAACGAAAACGACGTTCTGAGACGGCAAAAAAAAACTACAGTTTGAGTTTGGATGTTAATATTGGGTCAAAATCGCTGAAATTCCGAGTTTGAAAATGGTAAAGATTATGAAAACAAATGAACCAGAGGCCGAAGAAATTAATATCAGGACACAAAGCATTGGTCCGACCTTTTCAACCAAACCTGACGTATTTTGGGTGTCAAATTGAAAATATGGGGCATATTTTTTTGGTTTTATCCAATCTGCATTGAAATTTTCAGGACATTTCCGCATCACCAGATCGCAGGAGAAATGCACATTTGTTTTTTAGATAACTTCTTTGTATATCCAGTAGTTTTGAATTTGTTCTTAAAACAAATGGGTTGAACAAAAAATTCTTTTTTTTTGGAAATTTAAAAAAATTTTTTTTTGAGTATACATAAAAAATTATCTAGTATTTAAAAAAGATGATATCTCGCCCGGATATAAAAACCCATAATAAATCTTAAAATATTAGTGTGGAAGTATAAAATATATATATTATATTATATATTATAATATAATATATATATACACATATACTAATCATATATATATATATATATTATATTATATACTATTTTAGTAATATATATATATATATATTATATATATATATATATATATATATATATATATATATATATTTATATATAATAATATATATATTTCATATATAAAAAATATCACTTTTTCCAAGACATATGGTAATCCCATCCGTTTAATTGCTTATTACGGGATAAAATGGAGGACAAACCTAAATGGGGTTTGGGAATGTTCTTGTATATCTTTTTCCTGTCCTTCAATCCGCTCCCGGAGTTTGGTCCGTTCCTCCCCGACTCACCCTGTACATATATATATATTATATATATAATTATATATATATTCTCATAGTATATATATATATATTATATAATATATATATATATACCTATATATTAATTACTATATATATATATTATATATATACTACAATATATTATAAATTATATAGTAACTATATACTATAAATACTATATATTATAGAATCATATATATATATTATATACGAAAAATTGGAAGAACATGTTGGAGGAAAAGTTTAGCAACATTAAGTCACCCAAAAGTTTACAAACAAATGTGTAATATTTAAACCCATTATATTTTTTAATATAAATTATTAACCTTATTTTTGTACCTAAAATTTGCCTTTATAAGCTCTTATCGCCTCCGTCCCTTTTGGTGTGTCGGATAGCATGCAAGACCTTTATTGAAAGTATTCTATACAAACTTGAACAAATATTTACTGTTATAAATATAATTTCATTTAAAGGGAATTTTAATCTAAAAGACACAACTAGTACTGGTGCGGCGAGTGTGTGTGATGTATTTAAGATTTAATTTAAAGCTATTTCACTTTAATGGTATGTAAATAATTCTAATATATTAGAATTTTTATTGGACATAGTTATTCTTTATATTAAGATCTAATCAAAAAAAATCGCTAAAATGGCGCCATAATTTTAAGTTGTAAAAATTGTGATATTTAAGAATATGACGTCATAGTGACGTTGAAATGTGCAAATTGGAGTCAATTATTACTTCCTTAGGTAATAAAGAAATTAAATAATGATAATAATAATAATAATAATAATAATAATAATAATAATAATAATAATAATAATAATAATAATAATAATAATAATAATAATAGTATAACAACGGTTACAGTTGAAATCCTTAATCCCCTCTGTAATGTCTAGCAATTATTCAGATGATATAATAATAATAAATGAGGATATGATGTATGAGAACGATATGGAATGATAATAATCACAATAATAATTCCAATCACAGTTATATCAATTCATACTAATATAATGATCGATTATATATTCAAAGTAAATGATATAATATCTTAAATAATAATTAAGGAATCTATTAACCTTTAGCAACTTTTAAAGGTATGCTCGATAGTGGTAGATGATGATGGATGATTGATGATGATGACATGATGATGATGATGATGATATGATGATGATCTGATGATGATGGATGATGATGATGATGATGATGAGGGTGATGATGATGGATGATGATGTGATGTATACTGTCTCTCTCTATAACACTATGACTGATGATAATAATAAGTCGTTTTCTTTTGGAGTAAAGTAGAATCTGGAGCGCCACTAAATGAACAAAAGTTAACACCTCACATAGCTGTCTTCCTATTCTAGGAAGACAGCTACTCTATAGGTAATTTCTACCTAGGGTTCGGACAAGGGTTTGAACCCGGTCCCTGTTTTATGGAACTCTGTCCCTCTATCAATTGCGTAACGGTATAGTAAATAAAATAAAGGAGTTAATAGCAAGATCTTTTTATAAATTTCTTAATCTAGAATAATTAATTAATTAATTCATTCATTCATTCATTCATTCATTCGTTCATTCATTCATTCATTTAATAGTGTAAATGGAGCAAGAGCTATATCCACAGGGAGACGGAGACTCCTCAGTCCTGGTTGTTTGCACTCTTAAGACTCTTCTCGAATGTGTGTATAGTCTAGGCCCTATCAAAAACTCTCCGCTTTTAAATGCTAGAACATTCTCGAATATGTGTATTCTAGGCCCTAGGGCTTTTCGAACAGTTTATAAATGATGCTCCACACGGAGCAGTTCATCAGTCAATATTACCTTAGGCTCCGAGAGACAATTTTGAAATAATATTTCTCTATCTATATTTTGTAGTACAAAATAGCACCAATATTATAATTAATGATGCCAATGCTTTAAATTTGAATAGTGGGCAAATTTTTGTTTTTGTAATTTTTAGCATTTCGCATATGAAAAATCGCAATATTTTTTTATTATTTATTTAATTTATATGAAATTTTGAGAGCTTTTTTATTTAGTTCATCTGTGTGCATACCTAACCGTTTTGCCTCAGTTCACGAAAAATAATTAAATTGATTTTTTATTTTTGATTCTTGTTTTCAAGTGAATATCATCAGCAAATCTGGAAATCGTAGACAAAAACTTATATGATTTTTGGATTTAGCGCAATAAAATAAATAAGAAATAAGTCTCATGTATAAGTTAATAAAAATCGTGATATCTTTATTATTTGTCCTATTAAAAGAAAATTTTCAGAACATGTTTAATTAATGAGACACACACTTTATATTTAGATCATCTGCTTGCATCCTCAACCGTTCTCATGTGAATAGTGGCAAAACTTTACAGAGAGACAAAATGAAAACAGATGTTTTGGATTTCCAGCGACACCAAAATATAAAGAGAGACCGATAGTATTGGATCATACAGACATAAAATTAAAATTTGTGGCTAATGTACATATATGAGAGCCCACGACTCCAAAAAGAGCCGCCCCGATAGGGTGGAAGCGGGGACCATGTCCTTTTAGAAAAGGCCATTTTCAAAACTTACTTCATTATTATTATTATTATGGATATATTCTTAATTTTTGCTCAGTGAATTTTATTTTTATTATACTATTAGAAAGTAGAATTATTATTATTATTATTATTATTATTATTATTATTATTATTATTATTATTATTATTATTATTATTATTATTATTATTATTATTATTATTATTATTATTATTATTATTATTATTATTATTATTATTATATTTATAAAATATATGGACCAAAAGAAAGCGCAAAAATCAGCACTTTATCACGCAAACTTGACAGTAAGTAAAAATTTTTTTAAGAGAACAACTTTAATATTAGCATCATTAAGGCTAATAGATTCAGGGTAGACATCTTCGGTAAGTTTTATAATAATTTGCAAAATCTAAATGCTGATCAATTAGATCATAAGAAGAGAGAAATGAATACCATGGCTATCAAGACGTAATATATAGAAAATGTTTTGATAAGCTCGCCTGAAATTTATTACTTAGTCTCTTTAAAAATATGTTATGGTTAAAATAATATACACCTGCTGACTACTTCTATTTATTACTATTTGATAAATTATTACACTGATAGCCATATATTTAAAGGCAAAACCAAATTAGATTTATAATTTTATAATAATTTATTATAAAATTAATTTTTGAAACTTGAAACACATCTATGTTCTTACATTTTCTGCTAATTTATTGTTAAAGTGCATTGCAGTTTCACTGCAGGTTTCAATTAACATTAAAGATTGATTTGACGTCGACTGTCGAAAATTGGGGCCAGGGGCTGGCACGCAGAGAGGGAGAAGGGAAGAGAAAGAGAAAGAGACCGAGAGGCAGGCGAATTGAGGAGAAGGTGGAGGGCGGAAGGAGAGAGGAGAGAGAAGAGAGACGAGGGAGCGGAGGACAGAGAAAAGCTGGGTGAACAAGAGAGGAGAGAGAAAAGGAGGAGGGAGGGAAATGCTGGAGAGCGGAGGAGAGACGATGAGAGGGGAGAATGCCCGGCGGGGACCTGTAGAAGAGTGGAGGAGAGACGCAGAGAGACGAGAGAGAGAAGAGAGAGAGAGGAGAGAGAGAGAGAGAGAGAGAAGAGAGAGAGAGAGAGAGAAGAGAGAGAGGACTAACAGCTTAAAATAATACAGCCATTATAATGTCATTGCTAATTAGGTTCCTTCTCAACACCAAGGTAGGTCGCAAGTCAATCCGAAGATCATTCAAAATGAACAACAAAAATGCGACTGACGAAGATTAAAGAAAGTTTCTCTTCTTCAATAAGGAGAATTTTATTTTCCCTCTAATTAACACTAATAGAATCTCAATCATTCCAGTTAAATCCAGATACATCATAGAAAAAGATCTACACTATTTTCGGATTGATTAGGGATTGAATTGGATTCTCTTGATGTGAAATGGACTTAGCCAAACTGAAATATGAAGAATTCTTATCCATTCGCCTGCAATTCAAGAAGGTGGTGTATCTTGAAGATTTAAAATTCAGGCTACCGAGTTATGTAATAAGCAGCATAGTCTAAATCAGTTTTTTTTTTTTGTTCAGTTCAGTCATCATTTCTGTTCCTTGATACTGACTCTGGGGCAAAGACAAAACTTAAAACCTACTCATTGTAGAAAAATTCTCTCTCTCTCGCTCTCTCCTCTCTTCTCTCTCTCTTCTCTCGCTCTCTCTTCTCTCTCTCTCTCTCTCTCTCTCTCTTCTCTCTCTCTTTTCTCTCCTCTTCTGTATATATATTAATATATATATATAGTATTTTATATAATATTATATATTATACTATATATATATATACTTAATATTATATATAAATAGATATATAATATATAGTATTTATTGTAGGTTAATATTTAATTAAAAATTTCTATTATGAATGAATATGAAAATTTTAAATTATTATAATCAAATTTTTTAGAGCAAACATTTTAAAAGAAAAACAAACTTGAAATACGGGTTTAATACCTCCCGTGTCCTCCTCTCTCTCTTCTTCCTTCTCTCTCTCTTTCTCTCTCTCTCTCGCTCTCTCTCTCACTCTCAATCTCTAACTCTCTTAGGTTACAGACACTATTTAATAATTATATCTTCACCAAAAACTCGATGCAAAATAGAACACTTCTCCTCTGTAATAAAGTGTCAGGCTCGGTAGAAGAATTGTGGATTACATGTTAATATTCAATTATATCTGTTTAGTTCGAATGGTATTCATAAAAACACAATGCTCGAGGCGAAAATGTTTCTTCAGATTCCTATTTTTTTTTTTCTTTGATTTTCAGTATTTTATCTTTCTTCTTTCAATATATCGTTTAATTATTATTATTATTTTCGTTGTTATTCTTCTTCTTTCTTCTTCTTCTCTTCTCCCTACTCTGCTCTATCCGTGTTCCTCCTTCTCTTCCTTTTACCTGCTTAAGAAACAATTATATTAAGTTGTGGTGATTTTTCAATCTATGAAGGTGGAATTTGATCTTTATCGGCCAATGTTAACGATTTGACGGTAGGTAAATAATTTGGTTTTTCAAGCATATTGAATCTCGATATATGCTTATATTAATCTATTTCTGCTGCCTCTTGTTAAAGATCGTGTACAGATCATTGTATAAATATATTATATTATAAATAATTAATATATAATATTCACTATAAATACTAGTTTATATATATATATATATATATATATATATATATATATTATAAATATTCATTATAATATTAAATTATATATATATAAATACATATAGAGATATCATGGTATAAATTATTTATTATAGTTCTATTACCAAAATCCTAATTCTTCGTAAAATATATATATTATATAGTATATATAATTATATATCTTATATTATATTATATCTATATATATATTTATATATATATAATATAATATATTTATAATATATAATATATATATATATATCTTACTATAGTATATATATTTATATATAAATTATATATATTTATAATATTATATATATAGTAGTATATATATTTGTGATTTTATCTTATATATATATATATATACTTTATTGATTAAAGATAAATAGTATATATATATTTTATATATATATACTACTTTTATAATTTATATATATATTATTATATATATTATAGGTATATAGATAATAGTTATTAGGTATATTATATTATATATATATATAAAATATATATATTTGTATATATAATATATACATATATATATATATATATTATTATATAATAATATACACATCATATGCATATAATATATATATACACTGTGCTATATATATATATAATTATATTATATATTATATATATATATTTATATATTATATAATATATATAATATTATCTTGATATTACTATATATGGTCTGCGGCTTTCAGTATATTATATAAAAGAGGTTATATGTTATATATATATTTATATATATAGACCTATATATATATATATACTATTATATATATTATATAATATATTATATATTATAGTGTGGTTGAATTATGTTATATATATTATATATGATATAATGATATATATTTAGTATATATAGGTTTATATATATATTTTATTATATATACTATGTTATATATTATAATTTTATATTATATATATATCTATTATAATATTATATATTATTATATAGTGTACTTCCTTCTTCCTCTTCTAAAAAGAAAGCGGGCTACCAAGTCTCTCTTGTAGCGCATTCAGAGTGGTTGTCTATGTTAGTGTATAGTATTATGTTAGTCTTGTTGCTTATGGTTTTGTATCATTCATTATTGGTCTTGTATAGTGTCTTTTTTTTTACAGAACTTGTTTTATGTATTTTTTTTTTGTGTAGTTTGTCTTTTTGCTATGGTATGTTAGTATATTTTGCATTTATTGGGTTCGGTTCGGTGTTTTTATTTACTGTTCTTGTATTCTACCAAGGTTACGCGTTCTCCAAGCGTAGTCTGACAGTGGTTAAGTGGTTGGCGTAGTGTAATGGTCCAAGGTTTGTTCTGTCAATAACTGGACGCATGAGTCTGTTGATCTGTTATGCGGAGATTATCGTATGTATATTTTAATGGCCGAAGTGTGTTGAGTGTGGGTAGGAGTATTGTAGATGCTTGAGTAATATAGTGCGTGGGTGCTCTTCTAAGTCATCTGTATGAGGAACCGCTGGAATGTTTGACGAAGATCTAAGGGGAGAGAGAGAGAGAGAGAGAGAGAGAGAGAGAGAGAGAGAGAGAGAGAGAGAGAGGAGATGCACCCGAGTGAGAGATGAGAGACGAGAGATGAGAGAGAGAGAGAAGAGAGACGAGAGAGAGATTTGCTGTATAAGTGAGAGTTTATCATATCATGTTCAGAAATTGCAGTTTTTTGTTTTTTGTTTTGTTTGTAGGTGATGGATAGATGTAACTGAGAGGTTGCCTGTATAACTCCTGGTGATTTACTTTGTATAATTTTTAGTTTATTTATGTTGATTTTTGACAGTACTGGAGCCCATGCAGGATCTGCGTAGCTTAGAGGGGAGCGGATATATTGCCTTTAGACTATTGCGAGAGTTTCTTTCTCTTGTCCAAAGTTAATGCTGGCTAATGTGTGGTTTTTGAACTGATATTGTCAATGTGTGGAGTGAATGTCATTTGGTTGTCCAATGTTAGTCCTAGTATAAATATCAAATATCGACGAAAGTTTCCTGCTTGCAAAGATTATTGTTGGGTAATTATTGGATTCTCTCTGTCTAGGGTGGACAGTGTAACTGTTGATTTTTGTTTTGAGTAGTCATTAATTTTATTATTAGCCATTTTTCAAAACTAAAGTAATGTTGAAGATCTCGGGATTCGTTGTGTATAAAATGGCTTTTGGCGGTGATAGTTAAATCTTCTACGTAGCTATGGACTTTTATGGATGAGGATGTAGGGTTGGGTAGACCGTACATGAAAAGGTTGAATAAGGTTGGTGAAAATATTGCTCCTTGTGGGACACCGTTATATAATTTATATGATCGGGATGAATTGTGATTTTGGATGTTTGACCGAAGATAAAAATTTTAGTTTTTTGTCTTTGCTGGCAAGATTTGTGTTTAGTGTTTTATTTTTTAAGAGGTGACGGGGAGGGGACTGTATCACATGCTTTGCTGATGTCTATGGTTACTAGGAGAGTGCAAAGAGGATGAGGATTTTCGTTAAAGCCAGCAAGGATATAATGGGTCAGATCTATGAGGAGTGTGGTGGTAGAAGGTTTTTGACGGATCGTTTCGAGAATCTGAAAAGGGAATGTGTGGGGAGCTTTTCAAATACTTTGGAGAACGTTGAGAGATGAGAGATGGGGCATGTCGTTTAACCAAGTTACGTTGAATATTGGGTGATTGTTATGATTGTGTTAGGTCCGAGAAATTTGAAGTGAATCTTGGACATGGGGTCTGGAGGCTTTTAGCATGTAAGAATTTAAGATTTTTAATGATGTTGGACACCTAATGTAGGGTGAATCAGAGTTCCTCTTGGTCGGATTTTAATAATCTTAATCGTGTGATGTGATTATTTGTCTATTTGAGAGGTCAGTTGGTTTGTGAGTAGTATTTTAAAAGTAGAACATGAGAATGCTGCATTGGGTTTTAAAGTTATATATTTTGTCGTTTTGTTTGCCTATGGCTTAATGAGTTTGGGAAGTAACTATGTATGGGAATTGCGATTTGATAGTGCTGAAACATTTGGAAGTATTTGAAAGTTTCCAGGATGCGGGACGAGGACCCAACTTGCTTTGCATCCCACCATCCACTTTCCCCAACCTCCACCCATGAGAAAGTGGCTTACAAAAATTATGCTCTTAACTTTGAAGTCATAATTTCTAATACTCAAAATTTATATGAGGTAAATTATGCTTTAAAAATAAAAGTTTTTCTGCCTTCTCGCCCAGAAGTCGGATAAGCTTCTCATCGTAAATGAGACCAGCTGAGCTAAATAGTTGTTTACTTGCAACACTGCAACAACATAATTATTTGGATTACTTTATAAATTTTAAAACAAAATCAGCTTTTCATTACAAATAAATACACAGATAAAATTTAAAAAAAAAAAGAGAAAAACTATTTTATTGAATATGGAAACTGACATATATATATATATATATATAATATATATATATATATATTATATATATATATATATTATTATCTATAATATATCAATAATATATATATTAAAGATATATATACGTATAATATTATATATATATATATATATACTATATATATATATATATATATATATATATATACTATTATATTATATATATATATATATATACATTATATACTACACTATATTATATTATATAATATATATATATATATAATATTATATTATATATTATATTAATTATATATATTTATATATATAATATTATACATATATATATATTCATATAATATATTAATTATATATATATTAATATATAATACATAATATATATATATATATTTATATATATATATATATAATATATATATGTTATATTTATCATACTATAATTCCCCCATCTGCTACAACAAGGTAGGATCTAAATAGGCATCAAATGCCGCGCAAACTGGATACACATTGATCTGCTCCCCCATTTCGGACCCTCCCAGAAATATATTTGGCTACATCCTGGCGCAATTGCTGCTAACCCCCCCCCCTCTATTTATTCAAAACCATCCATCCCAAACTAATAACCAAACACTCAATACTTCTACCAATTTAAACCATTTAACGGTTAGTAACTAATGAAACCATAGAACTCAACCATTTCCTTAAAAAACACACACATTCATATAGCTATCCTACAAAAACCTCCTCTCCCAAAACACCCCCTTCCCCCTTTCTATGGTTACGACTCCATTTTCTCCCTTCTCAACCTCCTCAACACTCCCTCTTTACACTGATTCACAACAACATCCCTTATCATAACACAACCCATAATATCTCCACCCTATTTCCCGACACATTAATCAAATCCCAATCCTGTTCCATCCTCCTGAACAGGACCACATATAACATATTCAATCTCTATATTCGTCACCCCACTACCCCAAATCCCCCTCCAAACAACCTCAAACACCCCTATCAATATTATCAACATTTCCTAAATCTTATTCTCGGAGGCGATTTTAACGCTCACCACTCCACCTGGTACAAAGACTACCCCTTCTGACCCCCGTGGCAACCATATCCTTAACGAATTAGAAATCCCTTTAATATCCTCAATTCCTCAAAAAACTCCCCACCCGAATCGCCTCCCCAACAAACAATTCCCCCACCTCCCCGGAGATGTCATTTTCTGTTCCCCCCCACACCACCGCCAACCCGGGACACACTACTGCCCTACACTCAGCCCCCCCCCCCATTCTCATTTCTCTAACCTCCCCCCATCAAACCCCTCAAAAAAAATTCACTTCATACACCACCTCTAAAAAGCTAACTGGCCAGCATTCATCCGACCACATATTGAAAACCCATAATTAGTCCCACATCACTCCAAGACACCAAACTCTCCTCTTGCACACCTCCCATATCAATTAATAACTAAATCATCAAATCAACTACACCACACATTACCAAAGCCACCATGAAAAATCCATATACCCCAAACTCTCCCTGAATCAGCCACTCTTAAACAAAAAGCATAACTCCCTTCGCAAAACTTCTAGACCATTCTATCCACTCATTACCCTAACCAATAACAAACCTCAAACCCAAAATCCCAACCTCATAACCCCCCACACCACCATATAAGTTTTCAGAAATACTTACAATCCAAACTATCTCACGCGTTGATAAGAAAACCTGGCAAGTCATCAAAAAACTAATAACTCTCGAACACCCCCTCCTCCCCACATCCCCTCTCTTACCGGGATAACTCCCTTCCATTCTCAAAACATACAATCAGACCGACATCTAGCAAAACTTATGCTAACATTTCTCGCAAACCAACCCACCCCCAATAACCAGCGCCAACATAAAAAAAAAACACACAATCACTGAAAAAACTCCCCTCAGACCACAAACCCCCACCCCCTTTACAACTAAAAAGCGATATCAGAAACATCAAAACCAGGTCCACCAAAAACTTCACCAGAACTCCAGCGACCAGAACCTCAATCTCTAACTTACACTAAACACATTGTGAAAAGCGCACTTCTCTTATCACAGAAATCTTCAACAAAACTAGTCCTGATTTAATGATATACCCTCAATCGGGAAACAAGCATTCATTCTCCAAAGACACTCAAACTTACGGCAAAAAAAGGGGCCCCCAACTCCCTCTCCTCTTACCACCCAATTCTCCTCCTCTCCTCCATCAGTAAACTGCTGGGGAAACTAATATTAAACAAAATCACCACTCTCATTACCCTCCCAGATTTCCAACATGGCTTTAAGAGCAATCACTCCACAACTACAGCCCTCACATCCCTCACCCAACACATCATCAACGGCTTCAACCAATCCCCATCCTATAGATCCATTCTCAAAGCAATCGAAATCAACAAAGCTTTTGACACGGTCCCCACATTCAATCTTATTCAAAAATCCTTAAATCCCCCCTAGCAAAACGTCAGAGCCAACTTACCATCGTTGAGTACGACGACGAGCCAACTGAGCGCCGCTACAATCCCACAGGGGCCATTACTCTCTCCATTCTTTTTCCATCTGTTTCACAGCAGACCTGCCCACCCTACACACCGATCCGCCAAACTTTCACATAACGAAGAATGATTTCGCGCTCATATCCAACATCCACGAGTAAATTATAGCCACTCTTCACACCCAAGAATAACTTACAACAATTAGAACCTTGTTACTCCCAACAGAATGACCGTATCCCCCCTTTCAAATCCTCCGTCACTCTCCTAACCACCGACCGCCACCAATCATCACACCACTCAATAGATCTTCTGAACAATAACCCCTCCCCAAACACAACCCCAAAAAAATATTAGGACTCAACCTATGACACACACATGACGTTTCCCCCCCCCCAATCGACCAAATCACCTCATCAACTCAACACGGACTAAAACACCCTCCGAAACCCATTCCCAACCACATACTTCAGTAGACAGGACAACACACCCCTACCAACCACTTAATATAACTCCTCTTAGAACAAATATCAACTATGATCTCTTA
>JABUQX010066516.1:32500-35799 GCA_015478945.1 Trachelipus rathkii | reverse complement strand
GCACCCCATTATCCTGGCACAAACAACAATATTACTTCGTTCTAAAGAACAACAAATCATGTTTATAAAAATTATCAAGTTAAACTTTTCAACAAAAAAACTAAACTATATGGCAAATAACCGAATTACATTCAAATCTCGAAAAAAACAACAATGAACAATCTAGAACAAATTTTCTACAAAATCTCCAAAAACACACCAAACCAACCCCCCTCCAAGTCCACATTGCATTTACCACCAATTTATGTCCCAACATACAAACTTACTTCTTGAATTGAAGGCAACTCAACTTAACAAAACACTCTGTCAAAACAATATATAATTCATTACCCACTTTAAAAAACCAGTTCTGATTTCATGCAAAAAGCACAACACCTAAACACCCCCTACCACCCATACACACCTTTCTATAGTTTCCACGTTTCTTCCTCTTTTTTAACCCCTCCGCCCATTGATACTATCTAAATTTCTCCAAACATTACATCCCACACACCATAAACATAAAACTTTGCATACCCTTTCCCCTCTTACATACACTAAGAAAATACGCCAACACCAGCTAATTTCCAATTTCACCATTCATAATACATACAAAACCAAGACTTATTTTGGAGATCCACTCTATCTCCCATCTCAAAATAATATTGATATATAAACTATATAAAACTATATACATAAATATATTATCATACATATCATATAAATTATATTATATGATATATAATAATAATAATAATATAATATAGTGATATATATAAATATATATATATAATATAATATTATATAATAACTATAAAAATATATATATAAAATTAATATATATATAAATATATTATATATATTTATAAATATAGATAAATAAATATATATATACTACTATTATAAATATTATTATAATGTATATATATAATTATTATATATAAATATATATAAGTATATATATATTATAGATATATTATATAATAGTATATATATATATATATATATAAAATAAATATATATATATAAAAAATATATCTAAATAATATATATAAATATATATATATAATATATATATATAGTATATAAAATATATATATAAAATTACTAAAAAATATATATTATAAATAATATATATAATATAAATATATATATAGTAAAATATAAGAATATCAATATATAATGAATATTTAAATATATATGATAAATAATAAATATATAATATAATATATATATATATGAATACCTAATATAAAGATTACTACTAATATAATTATAAAAAATATAATATATAATTATAATATTTATATATATAATATAATAGATAAAAATAATAATAATATAATATATATATATAATATAAACTATAATATAATATAATATTATATATAATAAATATTATTATATAATATATATATATTAAATATATAATATAATATATATATATATAATAAAAATATAATAATATAGATATAAATATAGAGAGATAGATTAATAATATAGAAACATAACTATTTAAATATAAAACAATATATAAATCCACTAAGCCATACTGAAGGCCATAGTATCGATATCGTACTTCGTAATAAATAACTACTTAATATCACACTTAAAGATACAGTTAAATAATAAATATAAATATATATTCTACAAATAATATATATATATATTAATATATATCTGTCTAGAAAAGAAATTAAAATAAATTATTATGCTAAATGATACTGTAGAAATAAGAGAAAAGATAAGGAATATAGATGATATAGAAGAATATATAACTAAATAAATTATAAACATCTTTGCAAATTCTATTATAGAATATAATGTATAGGAGAATATGTAGACTAATTTAGTAATATTACGGATTAAAATTTTAAGGTAATATAATTATATTTAATATAATAATTATATAAGCGTAAAAATAATCGTCAACGTAATTCTTAATCCATAAGTTGTGTTGTGAAAAGAATTTTAAGGAGAATGAAAGTTCAGTTCTGTAAGTTCCATATTATATTATATTTAATATATCATTATAATATAAATATATATAAATATATTATTTAATAATATATAATATATATATATATATATATTATATAGTAATAACATATATAAAATGTAAATATATATTAATATATAGATATTATATTATTAAATATATAATATATATTAATAAATATATATAAAATTATATATATATAATATATGTTAATTAATATATATATATATATACTATAAATATAATTAATATTATATAATATATAATATAATAGAATATATATATATATATATAATATAAATATATGATATGATATAATATATTATATATATATATAATATAATATAATTAATATATATATATATAATATATAATAAGAAGAATAATATAATGTATAATAAAATAATATAAGTCAATAAATAATTATGTTACAAAAAATATCTTTAAAATATATATAAATATTAATAATAAATATTAAGAATAATATAATTAATAAATATATATATTATAAATAGTATAGAGTAAAATAGAATAATATAATATAATGATAATAAAAATCATTAATTATATATTAATATAATAGAATATAATATAACTATATATATATATATATACGAATATGTAATATATATATATATATAAATATTAATATATATAATATATTATAAACTATTATAATAATTAATGTATATAAATATATATTATAATAATATATATATTTATTATAATAATATATATATTAAATAATATTTATATAATAGTATAATATGATAATATATAATATATATATAATATATATAGTTAATTAATATATAATATAATATATATATATATATATATTATACAATATATGGGAAAGATTTAATTCAAATCTGAAACTTCTTCGATATTAGTATACCTGTAGGCATCGACCTCATAATCTACGTCACTTCATTGAGGTCACGTTATACTTTGAACGTCACAGTTATAAAGTAACTTTGCGCTTTCTCATACATATATAAAGTATACTAGTATATTATAATAATATAATATATAGTATATATATAATAGTAAATATATATACTTACTATATATATAATTATAATATATTAATATATATATCAACATAATATATTAATATATAAAATATACTAATATATTAATAGTATATATATAATATTTATATAATATAGATAATATAAATAATATTAATATAGAATAAATAATATAAATAATATAACTTATATAATAGTATATATATAAATATAATATATTATTATATATATAATATTATATATATATAAATATTAATAGTAATAATATATTAATAATATATATATAT